>APFE030193457.1:0-11940 GCA_000404065.3 Pinus taeda
CTGAACAAAAATTCTCATTCTCACACTGTCATCATCAATTTCATAGTTCTCAAAATGATCTTGCATCCTTCTGGCATGATGAATAGCTGTGAAAGGGTCAGTGCAGTCAAAGTATGAGATTTTGGATTGGTAGTCATGAGGTAGGGCTGCAGCATTAGCAGGTAACTGCATGGGTGCATATCTATTAGCCATATTTGCAGGGTTTATAGGATTGACAGGGATAAACGGGACAATAGGAACTATTGGGACAATAGGGGTAATAGGTATAGCAGAGACTACAGTGATGGTCAAGGGAATATGTGAAGTGGATGAAGGTGTGAAAGGAGGGCTTTGAGATGTAGATGGTGAACTAGGGGAACTAGGGGTAGACCGGAATAGAACCTTGATTGGAGTGGGAACAGGGTTGAGGCAGACTGTCTCAGGGCTCAAGTCAGAAGGATTTTCCTGTTTTTGCTGCTTCCTAATGTTTTTAGGGATTGTGTTAGGGTTTTCAAAAACAGTTGGCGGGTTAGGGTCAGGATTTGACCTTGTATACCATTGATTCTTCTTGGGAGCCAGCTTCTGAATTTGTTTTTCAGTATTTTTAGAATTTTCTTGTATCTGCAAGGGCCAGACAAGATTTTGGAATGGTTGTGTATGTCTCAAAGCTAGTATGAAGATAGACTGAAGCAGCTTTTATGTAAACTTGTTAATGTAAAACAGAAACAGTTTTGAAGGCTTCCTGGCTAACATTCAGGGTTCACCTGTAGCTTTAGGAAATATACAACAATTAGAAAATCTAGAGGTTGTCCCCAGTGGAGTCGCCATTTATGTTAACACCCGGGTTGTTCCCTATGACTCCCAAGGGAATACAGCCAGGGTAACCACTAACCAACCTTTGGATTATAGATCCTAGCCTATCTATAATAAGAGAGGGCTCTCTCTTTAAGTTTGGGCTTTGTTTTGTAAAGATTTTAGGCTAGTTATAAGTTTTAGTTTTTTGTTTCAGACTTTGGTTGTGAACTGTTGTTGTGAGAAGGGCATGAAAGGTGTGAAAGATACTAATCCATTGGGTATGTGGAGTCAGAAATCTGAGACAGTCCTGATGCCTGTGATGGAGAAAGTTTTACTACAAGGCTAGATGGCTATTCTTAATATAAATTTCTAATTAGTGAGTGAAACAATGGGGAATGGAATTACCGATAGTGTGATAACAATTTTGAACAACAATTTCTACTTAGTAGCATACATGAATTACTAAATAGTAACTGTGAAATATTCAGGGCTTATTGGAGCAGTTAAGAATTCCAATTTAAACATCTGAAGTTATATAAAAAATTTATAGTGAAGGTAGATTGAGATCAGGGTGTCTCCATGGATAAATCCTAAGCTATTCTTTTTCTTTCTTTCCTAGATTTAGAACAACATATGAGAGTTGTGAGTTTAAACAAATAACAGAACATTAACAGAGATAGAGAAACACTTATTATATTAAGCCATAGCACTAGAATCCTGTAGCATTCAATGGTTCCAACACAGCATGCATTAGTAAGACTCAATTCCTGTAAACTCCAAGCTTTATTTATATCATCCTTTAGAAGTTACAACCGAGTTCTCATTTCTTCATAAGAGAACAGCAAAACACCAACCCCTTGAAAGTTTATGCGAGGGGGAATATATACAATAGGTTTTACAAAATATCTGAATGATGAGTCAATTGATGGATTAACTACGCTCACCAACTTTACAAAATAGCAGATAAGAAATTTATTGCTACTCTAAATGTAAGATAAATGGTCTTTAATTCTGTCATAACTCTTCTTGACCTTTGGAGGACACTGAGTCGGTTGAGCGTTCTGCTTTAATGCTGAATGATGTGTCTTTATACTCTGTCATGTTGTAGCTTTCTCGGCCCTGTTACCTGTAGCTGTCATTGTTGCTTTTGGTGGCCAAATGTTCCTGCTGAGTTGGCTTATTTCACTTTTTCCAGTCATAGTGTATGCATCATACTTTCTGAATATGATGACTTATATATTTCAATGACAAAACTTTGATGGAAACCTCCTGCTTATAGTAATAACTGTATCATTGAGGTCCACCATTCCTGTGTAGGCAATTGATGCCTCAAAATTGCATCTAAGGTCTCATCTACCTCTGTGTATTTGTAGAAGTTTGGAGGCACTTCAAACAAATGGCTGATCTCATTCATAATAAAAAACAAATTCTCTATTCTGTCATAGAGACTTTGCCCAGATGCTAGCCCTGTTACTTGTGAGCTACTTGATCCTTGACTGATCTGATTGGTGGCAAATGTGTTCACCCTTTTTGCATAAACCTCATGTGATAGAAGTTTCCCTGCATTGTTGAGCAAGCTAGGAAGACCTCTGCCCTGTAATGCTGCAAACTTGTCCATGAACTTGTTGACCTCTGTTTGCATGTCCTGGCTTCTTCTATCCAATGTCTGCACCAGGATTTTCAATGTGAGGACCCTCTTTATCAGCTGGATAGTTTTTTTTCTGTTGGAGATCCCAATTGCTTCCAGCTGAGGACCTGTTCGGTTATTAAGCACATTAATCATTCTGCTGGCTATCCCAGGCATACCGCCTAGAGATGCCCTTGCTCTATGGACTTCCTTTTTTGCTTTGCCTATGAGCTCCATTTGCTCATGGATAGTCTCAATGTATTGCCACTGATCCGTTATTGATTGGCCAATGTGGGTCCACAAAACTATCTTGATCTCAGCCACCACTTTGTCAAGGGTGAGCTCTTTCTCCAGCTCCTTTATCTTCTCTTTGAGAGCTTTTATTTCTCTCCCTTTCTCAGCCACATTCTGCTTGGATTTGTCATATTTCTCATTCAGCTTAGCCAAATTCTCCTTGGCTCCATTTAGCTCTGTCATCTGGGCTTCGAGGGCCTGGATCTCACTCATCAATTTCTGCATATCAAGGCTCGGAGCCTGCTCTGAAGTTGGTGCTGGTGCTGCTGTCAATGTTGATGGCGCTGCCTATTCTGTGGGAGGAGCAGCAGTCTTTGGGGGCTCCTCAAGGTTTATAACCTCTGGAGGGAGCTGAGAAGTCTGGCCTCCTTCTTTCTGTTGTAGGGCTGCCTGCAGTGCAGCCTCTATGTCCTCCAGCTTCCCTTCTGTCTGCACTAGCTGTTTGTGCAGTACTACCAGCAATGTAGCTACCTCTTGGTCTTATCTTTGCTGGGCAACCTCTTCTGTTTGAGGGTGAATGGTTGCTGGGAGCTTAACCTTCTTTCTCAGGGCTGCAAGGTCTACATCTCTTATTTTGAGCAGCGATTGTATGGCCTTTGGATCCTTGGGGTCATGCCCAAGCTCTATAAGTATATCCTCCAAAGACTTGATCCTGTTGTCTTTGGCCTGAGAGGATGCTTTCTCCAACTCAATTTGGGCAGTTGTATTGTTTAGGCTGTTTTCCAACCTATTAGCCAACATTGTTTTGTCTGCCAATGTTGCATAGACCATCTCACCCGTTTGCTTGTGAAGTTCTATTTGATCCATAGGGTGGATGTCCTTGGCAAGAACCTCAAGGTTGGTTCTTATATAGTCTAAATCTGACTGTGGCTGCAGCATGGTGGGCATGAAATGACTCATGGTCATTTTTCCTTCTGTGATGTCATAGGCTGACATAAGCCTTTGTTGATTGGTAGGGGTCATCTTCAGCAACTGGTTGTAGATTTGGAGCCTGAGTGGCTCATTTCTCCTCTTGATATCAATAAATTGTTGCTTGATGCGTGCCTCTGCTCTCCTTTGATGACTTGAGGAGCTGACCTCTCCTCCAAGGGTTCTCTCTTGTTCCTGCTGAAAGGAACTGGCATATGCCTCCATACTTGGTGGGCCCATTCCCAACGATTGCCCCATAGTCATTTCTTCCTCAGAGAGGGGATTTAATCTCTGCCTTTTCTCCCCTTGATTTGTGGACGTGGTGAGGGGAGTCTCCTATTCTCTGTCCCTCTTCTTTCCCGTTTCCTCCTTTTGTGGAGTTTGAAGCACTGAGGCCTCCACTGTCTTTTCTTGCCTAGGAGGCATATTCTCTTGAGCCTGTTGCTCAGTAGGTGTTGGAGCTTCAGCCATTTGTTCTTGCTGCATAGGCTGCCCCTCTTCTTGATGTTCTTCTTGCTGTTCAGTTTGCTGCTCTGTTTGCTGCTCTGTCCTAGGAGGTGGCTGTTCCTGCTCCACCTGCTTGCCTTTATCTTTGTTTGATTCCTGTTGGGCAATTCCAGCTACTTGCTGCTGGGCTGTGGAAGATGAGGCAGCTGCTCCAATTTGGCTTTGACAGGAGGAAGAAAGCTGTCCACAAGTTTCCAAGTCAACTTCTTTTTCAAGATTCCTCGCTTCTCTTTGTAGCATTTGCTCTCTACCAATGGGCTCTTCTAGGGTGTCCTCTTTCCAGCTTAAAGCATTGGCATACTGCTCAATATGAGGCAGTTTCATGTGAGCGTAGCCACCCAATTTGTATTTTATCCTCCTGAGGGAAATGAAGTGATTAGGGTCATAAGGCACTCATTTGAAGCTAGTTTGCAGTCTGAGGGTCTATAGGATCAGGTCAACTTCCTTCCATCCTTCCTCCCTTTTATTGTACAGAAAAGGGCCTAGCTGATTTCTCACCTTTAGTTGCACCTTCTTGTTTTTACTTTGGAAATGGACAAAGTCTGCATTTCCAAACTGCCTAAAATATTCTAGGGCAAAATTTCTCATAGGGACATATCTTGGCAGCCTATAAGGGTTCAACTCACAACCATATATTCTGATTACTGTATGGTGTTGGTAAAAGTACCAATCACCAATGCTGTAGGCCTTTGAGAGGTGAAGAATTCTTTGCATCTCCTCTGTCAATTTGGGAGGAGGGACACCCAATAACAAGGTCATAGCTGGATGGATGAAAAGGTCAATGAATTCACAGTAGGTGTAAGGTGAATAAGCTAAAAGATGACGGACTGAAGATCAAAACACAACAAACCTTGGGTTTCCCTGGGCATCTAGCTTCTTGAGAGGGACAGGGAAGGCATCAGGCTGATAAAACAAGAATAAATGATATATATACCTAGTGTATTTAAACACCTTTTCCCTTTCTAGATTCATCAATTGCTCATGAATCTTATTGGCAATGAATGTGGCAAAATCATAATGCACAGCAGGAGGCATTCCAGGGGAGAAAATGGACAGCATGTCCATAATGGTTTCATCCACATCCTCATATGTCCCATAACCCAGGATGTGTCTGATCAAATCCACCAGCATTTTGCCCAACTCATTAAGATATTGATAAGCTATAGGAAGGGTGGTGCTCATAGCTTCAAATTGTGGCTGCATAAGCAACTGACTAATCTTGGAAATCTGAGCACTGGACAACTTGCCCCCTTTCGTTATCAAGTCATGGATGGAGAGAGGAGTTAAGGGCTTTGTAGTGTGAAAGTGCGGCATTTCATTGATGGCCTCAGGGGTGATATGGAACAATACTGAGCCTGAGGGGCTGAGAACGGCTCTCTGACAGGGGTCATAGCTAGACCGGCATTGATTTATCAAGTCTGGGAGGACATTGACCTGAGGAAGGTTGTAAATGGGTATGTTGGAGTCCCAAATTCCTAAGGTATCAGCCCCACTGAGATATTGGGCTTTCAACTCATTCAGCAGGTGAATATTGAATTTGGAGGTCATGGAAGTGCAGTCTAGCATTTGGTAATCTTTATCACCCAGGGCTTTCCACTCTAGCTCTCTGTGTGGGGCATTCAGAGGCTGAACATTCAGGGCTACTGGTGTTTCCATGGCTGGGTAGTACTTGTGACTTTGTACTGGAACTGGTTTCAGTGGGAAGGGGAACACAGAGGGCTAATTTTGCAGAAGTAGAGCCAATTGTAAGGGTAAATGAGGCAACTGTGGTGACAATGGTGTAGAATGCTCAAAGGGAGTTTAATTGAGGGACTGCAGGGACTGGCAACATTGTTTTCCGTGTGAATTATGCCTTTCAGGTTTTCAGTCCATGGATGCGCGGACAGAGTGCGAATTTAGGAAAAAGCGACTGTATATGGGTTCAATATGTGAAATTCGACCTTACAATTGTAAAGGAACGCTGGTTTATCGGGAATCTGCTGGTAAATATAGGTTGTATTACTCTTGTTAATTGAGTGCTGGAGAATTATGGAGAAAACTAAGCTCTGAGGGAATTCTTTGGGTAAATACCTGGTGAATTGCCGGTAATGGTCACAAATGCAGGCAGGTGGGAGGCGGCAGCGTCCTTCAGGTTGATTTTTTGCAGGTTGGCAACAGGTGGTCGTAAATTACATGCAGAGGTGAGCAATAGTTCAATTTGCAAAAGTGAGAAAAAACGCGAAAATTGGCTAAAATATGGACTTTTTGGGTATTGGCGCGCTTTTTGGATGACGTCAGCATGACGTCATCAAGTGGGGTCAAGGTCGGGTGACGTCAGCATGACGTCATCGAGTGATGTGGCAGTCTGTGAGCGGTCCACGAGGATTGCACAGGAGGCGAACACGTCGGAGCACTGGCGGGCGGGGGTGCTGACAGGGCGCCGAGTGGAAGTGACATGGGCGGGCGTAGCGCTGGCGTGGGCAGGCAATATAGTTGAGCGGTAAGTGGGTTTTCTTGGACCGCCCTCTATACGGTCGCGGTATTGTTAGAGGGCGACCCGAGGAAATCTGGGGGTGACGCGTGGTAGAGGCCTGACGTCACCCTTTGACAGTTTCTCGGGTGGTAACTTTCGGTGATGGAGGCTGGTCCGATATGCATGTGGGCCGTCGGATGGGAAAGCCCAGATCCGACGGTCGACGGGTTGATAAGCCGCAAGTACGATACGGGAGGCGGGGAAACATAAAATATTAATATTTTGGAAATGCGAGCCCGGCGGAAACATTAGAAAAAGTGGGTTTTTGGGTTTTTTGCAGATGGGTTTTTACAAAGGTTTACTTACAAAGCGGGTTTTTGGCTAATTAATCCGAGCAAATCCTGGATTAATCCCAGGATTAATTTTTTGGCGCTCTTTGGGTCGCGCTCAATGTTTTTAGCGCTTGAAGACATTGAAAATCATACATAGAGCTATAATGCTCGGGGAAGGGGATACTTAGATTTTTTGGGTTTTTTGCCAAGTTTTACATAGTAATAGGGGGAATAGGGGGTATAAGGAGTTAAATAGTGATAGATTAGTAGTTAATATGAGTGAAAAAGGTGGATGAGGGGGGGTAGAATACTATGTTTTTTTTATATGAAATCAACTTAGTTTTTAGGAAGTAGATCAAAATGAAAAGAATTTTTGCACAAGAAATGTGGCTCTTAAAGAAACTAGAACCAACAAAAGACTTTGACTTCTTTTATGAACATAAGCGGCATAGGGATGTTAGTCTTGAATGTGATAGGGGGTGATCTGGAAGTTAGACATGCTTCATTAAGTTTCTGTAAGACTGCTGTAAATAGGCAATTTGTACTGGCACCATGTTTTTACCTTTGCTTTAGGCTAGTGAAATGCCATGAACCATGCTTTTTGCAACCCCCTCTGCCTACCCACTCTATTGCCTAGCATTTTTTGTTACTCCAAGGAGGGTGCACTTAGATTTGCAAACCCTTTTGTGCCTTTTCTTTTCCTTTGGCTTTTTCTTTTGATTTTTTATCTAGAGCTAACCTTATTGCTTGCAAGGCCCCAGATTAAACAGTTGGGAACCTTCTTTCTCTACCTATCTACTTTATCTGCCAAGATTGAGCTATTTGGTGGCATGACCCAGCTTAGGCTGTTGGATCACCCATTCTGAAGTAGGGCAGCATCAACCAAATGTAGGTATACTTCCTCTACAAAAATATGAGATCTTTGTATCACCAAAGTAGATCATATTGGCATTTCCCCTGCCAATCATGGAAAATGAAACCTATTGGTATAGGTAGCTAACAGGTTGATAGGAGACCAATGCCTAGGG
Source organism: Pinus taeda (assembly GCA_000404065.3). Taxonomy (NCBI): domain Eukaryota; kingdom Viridiplantae; phylum Streptophyta; class Pinopsida; order Pinales; family Pinaceae; genus Pinus; species Pinus taeda. Next base: position 7,924 of record APFE030193457.1, read on the forward strand.
AATCTGATAGGAGTGCTTTTAAAGATGATCAGTAAGGATTTCTGCTGCACTCCATATGTCACGTAGTTTGAAAAGAGATAATTCAGGTGCTTGGTTCATTAGTCCTTCATCAAGGTAAACTCAAGAAAACACATACATCTAAATACTTAGGGGGTAAATATGGCTAATCTCAAAGAGAAATGTCCTGGCTCTAGTGGCCAACACACAAAAATAGGCAGCCTAATACAAGCGTTGTAGTATAGATGAACAAGAGGAAGGAAAGGAGGGAAATCAATGCAGAGGGCTGGACAAAACAAAAAATCCTAAGTAACAAGTTCCACCAGAAATATGGAAGAATGAGGAGGTGAAAATGTAGAAATAGTGGAGTGCTAATTAAGGTCCCAAGCTCTATGCATCATGAATACATTTGTCACCAAATACCATTAAGTAAATTTGTGCACATTAAAAGTATTGTAGGCTATTAAATAACATAAGTAAATATGCAGTTAACATAGGTATTGTTACTACTTAGTAGGAAATATACAACCATGAATGAGAGTGATACCAGCAACTTCATTACATTATTTCAGAGGAGGAAAGACATATATGAAGTGATAAACAAAGGGGAAACATAATGCACATTTCTTTGATTGGAATCAACAAAACAGTTTCATCAACCTTCAAGATGGAGTCCAAATCACCAGTCCATTACATTCAGCAATTGTATCAGCCTAAGGACCTCATGGACAGTAAATTGAACCAAAGTGGAACCGCAAAATTCTAGCCTCTTAGGTGCAAAATTCTGGAACCTGCGTTAAGTGGTTCTTCCCTCTTTTAATAAGGAAAGGGAAAGCTTGAAAAATAGTTACAAAATATCTCAGCCTGAGCTCCAGTTGTCTCAACGTGCAATGGCTCTGCTGCCTAAATGATTACAATGGATTCAATTCCTTTCTTGAAAATGTAGAAATTACATAATAAAAGACAAAAGGAAAATTAGATGATGATAGAGGAAAATATCCCCCTGTCGTTTTTATGATGGCCTCTAATCAGGCCATGTCTCTACCACAATGCTCTTCTTCAACTACTTGGCTGATTCACTTGTCGCTTTCCTCTTAATCGCTTGAACTTACCACCTTCTAGAGCTAGAAGCAGCTAGTTGTGGTGGCTTTAGTGGTGTCATGGAAACACAGTTGTCGACTCATCCATCATATAGCTATCCACATTTCACTATCGGAGTGATATATGCCCTGTAATATAGCTATAATATTATATCGAAGTCGTGCCTTATCGGAACTTTATTCTTAAGAGACATTATGAAAATAGCGAGTTCCGATGTCTTTAGCCCCTTTTGTTTTGCCCCTTTCTACATTTCTCACCATAGGATTGAGGGCTTTGACCTGCTACTTAGACTGAAGGTGCTAGGGAATTTTTTTCCTACCGAGGGACATTTTTCCTTTGTAAAGTGCTTTGTGCCCCTTGGTTCTTTAAACTCTTCTCGACTACATACTAGGAAAATATCAGAGCCCCTCCCGTTGAAGGTTTCCAGTTGAGGAAATAACTTTGGAGTTGCGATATTCTCACTTCTCTTATATGCGACCTCCGATATGACGTCATCACTTCCACGTGGTACCTCATGGGTGGTGACACGTCACCCAGATTTCCCCCCATAGGTCCTCTCAAAACACCAAAATTGCATGCCACGTGTCCTTCAGTATCGCCATGTTATTCTGACATCAGATGCCACTGTAGCTTTATCGAAACCAATCATATGCTACCACGTGTCTTTATCGGAGCCAATCATATGTAGCCATGTGTAGCTTATTGGAACCAATCATATGTTGCCACGTGTCCTACTATAGGAGAGAGAAAAGGGCCTATCCACCTTTGGTTTTGCGAGGAAATCCTTTGCTAATCCTTATCGGCGCTCCCTGGCGGTTTTTAACACTATCAAAACTTTTCCCATATCACAACTTTTTAAAGGTTCACATGTTTTGAAGTTCTAATGTTGCGATATTGTGATGCGCCGACCTCTTCCAAGCTCTAATGTTTCTATGTGTCTATGTGCGATCGATGATATGTGGTCACCAATATGTTGGATGCTCTTGTGTGCGATCACTGATATCCAATGTCACAGGAACTCTGATATTGTGATCATCGATATTTTGATATGCCTTCACAAGGCTTCAATCCTCGAAACTTCAGAAGACCATAACTTTTGATCCAGGAGTCCATTTTTGGACTTCCACATATCATTGGAAAACTTGTTTAGATAAATTTCCAATGGAGAGGGTCCTATTTAGGTTTGAGTCCTTTTTAGGCTTGGAAAATAACTACAAATGTCTCTGCTCATTTGTTCTTTGGATAGTTGAAAACACATTTTGCAGTAAGTGACAACACAATGCAGGGGCAACCCTAGACCACCTTGCCTAGAGCTATATATATATATATATAGAGATATATATTCATAGCTCCTTGGAAATAAAATCAATAAATATAAATGCATGATTCATCACATCCATCATGAGCATACTAATGGGTAACATATCCCAAGCAATCATTACAATCATGACATACAAGGAGTCATTCCAATAATGAACCCAACAGTGAGCTTCACAACTCGAGCATTCATTTTCATTTGTAGAAACTTAATATCTTACACCATTCACAACATAACATAATTCATCACAGTCTTCAATACAATATACATAAGCAATTTATAATTATCTCCATGTTTAAACATGGCTAGCAACTAAAGGAGAGACTTCAAATCTCCACCTAACTATCATCCAACCACATTGTAATGTTTCTTGTAGCTAACCACCCCCGATCCAGATCAAATAGTCTAAATGGGGGATCTTTTTTAAGGAAATCACACCAAGGCTTGGTCACATAGTCAAGAGATGGAGTCCACTACCCATGTGACTTATCTAATTCCTCTGGCAATGTGTACCATAGTGGCTCCCTCACCTCTTTGAGTTCAATCACATGCTTCAATCCAAGGTCAAAGTAGGGCATTGCTATATCCAATAGGTTGAACACACTATCCAGGTGGTTAACAATTGTCTTTTCATAGCAAGCACCATAGGGTTCTGCAACCCACTATCTAGGTGATTATCAACTCTCTAGAAATCACCACAATGACTCATATTTCGTTATCTTGGTGGTTAACAACTATACAAAAAGTACCAGAGTGATTTAGTCATCTATTGAGCCTCCCATTGGCCATTCAAGATTAGACATACACATAACCAGTGGCCTTAACACAAACGAAATGAAATAGATTCACACCAAAGGCTTCTAAACATTGGCTTGGTGATAAACCTATCTAGTTCAGTTCTTCAACTACTCCAACAACTCCTTGCTCTCTCTTTCTCTCTACAAATATTTTCGCCAGGTAACTTCCCTGTGACCACTCTTCTTTCTCCACGACTACGTCTAGTTGGTTGCAGTATCGACTTTTCCTTTCTAGTTGCTTCCACATATAACGCTTCTCTATTTTTCTCCCATAACATCCACATAGAACTCCTCTTCACACATTCTCTCTATGTCTGCTATTTTCTTGTCACTACATTGACCCCCCAATGGTTTTTCCACTGTGAATGATGTTCTCTCGACTACGTTTTATGAGGAAAGGATAGTGATGGGCATTGTCCTCCACATAGTTTTCCCACTTTGAACTTCATTTCCTATCAGCACATTCAATCATCAGTCAGCTATATGTGTAAGAGGTTTAAATTAGGTCGAGGATGAGCCTACTTGATCCAGGTGGATGTTGGTGGCCACCCACCTATCCCATTTGGACCCCTGCAACTGTCTCTTTCAGTTTTTCAGTTTCCGTAATTGTAGCATAATTTACTATTTTTGGCAGTTTTTTCGGGTCCTGAACTTCCAGAGCCGTTTTGAGGCCCTAAACGACGTTTTTGGGGAAATCCGGGGGAAACATGGGTCCATGGATCGATGTTTCCCTTCCCAAAGTGGTAGTTCTCGGATAGATCTTTCTAATGAGCTATCATACGCGTCAAACGGAGATCGTATGCC
>APFE030193460.1:0-21346 GCA_000404065.3 Pinus taeda
GGCAGTACACAAGGCTACCAAAAAAACGAAGTGAGACACGTCATGCTTCTTGCCTATGAAAGCCCTCACTAGTGTGACTATGCCTAGCACCCTGTGTGGGCTCCTGTTTTGCAAAAAGACTACAGCGTTGCATGCCTCTATCGACAGGAACATAGGAAGTCCCTGGTCATGCAACATGGCCTTATTCGCCCCAACAATGCTCTAGTTCTTGCGCTTAGCCACCCCATTTCGTTAAGGATTATAAGGCATGGTGAGCTCCTTCTTGATGCCCTCCTTGGCACATAAGTCATTGAAGGTGTTGGAGATGTACTTCCCACCGTTGTTTGACCTCAACGCCTTGATCTTCCTACCTATCTGGTTCTCCACCAAGGCTTTAAACTCTAGGAACTTCGAGAAGACCTCATCTTTATTCTTCATGAAGAAGATCCAAGTCTTTCTCAAGTGGTCATTAATGAAAGTGACATAATATCTATATCCCATAAGAGATGGAGATGAAAAAGGTCTACAAACATTCAAATGAACCAGCTCCAAGATGCTCTTAGCCCTGTTGTCTCTACTGGGGAAGGATGTCTTGACACACTTGCCAACTGTGCCCCCCTTGCACACATCATGTCGATCTACACCTACACTGTCATATCCATGTGGCAATCTCTCTGAGAATATTCAATTCTCCATGGTGTAAGTGACCCATACACATATGCCAAAGCTCCCCAAGGTCATAGCTCTCCTCATTGAATCCTCTACTACTCAAGGCCATGGTTTTCTCAAATTGTAGAGGTTCTTCACCCTAACTCCAATCTACTTGGCTGCTTCGGAGTTGAAAGGATCACTAAAGGCCTTTCCCTGTGGAAGATAACCTCAACCTTTGTTCTCCAAGGTTGAGACTAAAAGAAGGTTTTTCTTCAAACCTGGGACATAGAGGACATCTCTAAGGTAGAGAGGATTCCCATACTCCCTCTTAAACTTGACAATAACCATGCCCTTGGCTAGGTACTTGCCATCATCTCCCAATTCTACATGAAACCGCATGTCCTTTTTGGTCAACTGGATGAAATACTCCTTATTCCCTGTAATGTGACAGGAAACTTCACTATCAACATACCACATTCTACTAGCCATTAAGCTTGCCTTGCAAGCTATGAGTGAGAACTCCCTTTCAAAGTGAGAAGTGAACTCCTCCGCCTCTAATAATGCTTCCACATGGTGCTTCTTAGATTGTTTCTTCATGCATGGACACTTGGTGAAATAGTTTCCAAACTGATAGCAAGAGAATCATTTTATCTTCCTGAGATCTTTCTTCTTCTTCTCGCCCCTGGAGGTAGACTCGGCCCCTCTTGTGTCTTTCTTGCTTTTGGCCTTGTCCCCTTTGTCAACTAGGGAAAAGTTCTCCCCTTCCTCTGTCTTAATGTGAGATTTGGATCTAGTCTGCTTCTGAATCTCCTCCTGGACGCAATCACTCCACAACCACTCCTAATCTCAAAGCTTCTCTCCACTACTCACTGCACACTGAATTTTTCCCATGACTTGGAAAAACCCAACAGTGCAAAACTGACAAGGTCTTTGGATGGAGTCACTCCATAGCCACTCCCAATCTGGAAGCTTCTCTCCACCACTCACTGCATCAATAAAGTTTTCCCATGACTTGGAAAAACCCAACAGTGCAAAACTGATAAGGTCTTTGTTTAAGACTATCTCCCCAACTCCAGCTACTTCGTCCCTCACTTGCGTGAATTTGGCAAGATATGAGACCACAGACTCAAATTTCACCAATATGATATTTTTGAGTTTCTCTCTGAGTACCATCTTCTTGACCTCACTTGAACCCTAGTACAACCCTATGATGGTTGTCCACATAGCTAAGTTGCCTTTTTTACGGACAAGGGAGGTATGATATGATCCTTGACTCCTTCAAGGATAATTCTTCTAGCCTTTGCATCTTTCTTATTGTGTTGAGCCAGCTACTGAGGATCTGTTGGTTGGGCTGGTGATCTTTCCACAAACTCCCAAACTCCCAAACTCCTTACTCCTCCAACACTACACCAATCCTCTCCCTCCAAGAACAAAATTTTGAGGCCCCATCAAGGCGGTCCTCAAATCTCATCCCCAAATATGCTATACTGTAGATCGATTTGCTTAGAGCTACTTGGAGAAAACCTATGTTGCAGGAAACATAGGGCAAGGGGGCGTTTCCGTACGGAAACGGGTACGAAACGCTGAAATGCATTTGGTACGGCCCTGAAACGCGTTTCAGGCCGTGCTGCCACGTTTCACGAAACTGAAACGTGGCCAGTACGACTTGAAACGCGTTTTAGGGCCGTACGACTCACGTTTTAGCTTTTTACTTGTGTTTTAAATTTTTTTTTTTAGTTTGTTTTCTAATTTATTTTTAGGTTATCCTAGTGACTTTTAGTTGCTTTTAGATGCCTGTCTAAAGTTATAAAAGTGAACTTTTGCCCTAGTGTTGATATGCGGTTCATGGTAATGTTAAATTCTTAAAGTAAAAGTGATATTCTCCTTTATTTTTCATTTTCCATCCTTTTACTTTAAAAATTTTTAACAATTACCAATGACAAATGACTCAGGATGTTGGAGTGGTTTCGATCATTGGATTTCCATTATGTAGGAAAGTTAGAATTTAGATCTCACTCAAAAATTCCAACGGACTATCTGTTTTTTCAGGATTTCAGGATTGGGGGGATGCATGTTTTCCATGGATTTTATCATGTACTAGGGTATGGAACTTGTATTTTAATTCAAAGAGAACCAAGCCTTCTATGCAGGGGAGGATTCCCAATAATGAAGAGGCATTGTAGGTGACCAGGGTATAAACTTGTATTTAGTCAAGAGGCACTAAGGTCGTTGACTATGTAAGAGGAGGACTCCCAATTTTCAAGGCACCAAGACAAAAGAAATTAGAAAATTTCTCCGTGGCTGATTGGATATTTATTTTTCATTATGTGTTCATTCATGAGTAAATGTGATGTAAATTTAGAGAACTTTAGCTTCTCATTGACAATTGACAATTTATCATAAATGTTAATAAAATTAGAATGTTATCATATTGCTTTATTATTTGATTGCACATATTCTTAAATGTCCAATATAATTATATATATATATATATTATATATTCGCGTTTCCCCGTTTCCAAAATTTGGGGAGGTCGCGTTTCGTATCGCTTCCCGTTTTGGAAACTCGTACCTGTTTCCCCGTTTCGTGCAACTTAGGAGAAAACACTTGCACAAATATCTCTCGCTCACTGATAAACTACGTCTTCTTTGTCTTTAAACCTGCTCCTGAGGAAGTAAACACACTTTCTGGTCTTCAATCAAAGGCTGAGCTCTCTTACCATGTTAGATTTTAATACGCAACTACTAATTTAATAAATATTCTGAAATGAAAGAACTAAAAATTGAACATTCAAATACATTTACTAAATATTTTGAGTATTCTAACTGAACAATAGCAGAGGAAATAAACTTTGAAGACACAAGTGCAATCTCTTGGTGGTTTTATTAGGCTTCAACAACTTAGAGTCATTACGAAAATGGTTACAAGGGGCGACTTCCCTTTTCAACAACAAACTCTCTAAGACAACTCTTCCAAAAGTCGCAAACTCTTCCCTCAAACTCGCCTTGTTTGTACCAGCATTGTACAAATTCATGGATGAAATGTATGACTATGTTGTACATCCTGATTACTTTGGCTCTAGTCATGATGTTGGCTGAAGATGAACCAGACCATCTGGCCCCCTTTTCTCTTCCTCAATGCACTAAATTGAACTCTCAATAGCTGAAAACCTTAGCTACTCTAATGCTAAGCTAAAACCACTAGTGATCTAGTGCATAATGAGCCAAATTTGTTCCCTTTTGTTCCTTTGAATTTGACCTAGGCTCACCATCTCCACCAATGGTTGAGATCACTTCAATTTTTTATTATAGGAAAATTAATTTTCCTAAGTCAAAATAATGAGATAAAGTGCACACTGAGCCTTGGCCCTCCTGTGGATCCCCCTACTAAATTTAGTGCACCTCTAAACTTAGTTTAACGCTTCCTCCTCTAACTCCATTCAACAAATTTCATGTTCATTGTTTCACTTTGGAACAATGTCAGGATGGCATCCCACATCGTACATCTATCCAATTCTACAATACGGGGAACGATATGATCTTTGTGTTAAAATTATATTGCAGTTAATCTAGTTATTATTATCCTATCTTTTATAGATTATTTGTCCTAGTAAATTAATTTACTACAAATACTGAGTAAAAACACTATTGCAATATTCACCAAATAATAAACCATAGGAATTGAGAAAGCCACACACATAAAATAGACAACAAAATTTTTGGATAAATTGTCCCTGGAAAAACCCCAATGTGGGGAAAACTAGTTTTGCCAATGAGGGTTTTAATAATCTTTAGCAAATCTGTAATTGAAATTTACATAAAATTCTTGTTGTCAAATGGCAAAGTTCTCACAAATTATTTTCTTCACTTTTCCAAGTAGATTCGATCACCTAGAAGAAATTTGGCCCCTTAGAATCAATTTGGCCCTCCCGCACAGCACTAACTCAGCCCACATGTGTGGCCTAGAGAAAACTCAGCCTCCACTGGCAACTCCTACCCCAAGAGAAATATTTTGGCCCCCACTAGAAAATTGATCTTCTATGGAAAACTCAACTTTCCTCTTGCAAATCAACCTCTTTGGCAAATTCGTCCTTTTTCTAGCAATTCACACCACTAGATAAAATTGTCCCTATGCAAAATAATTCGACCTCCTACTGTCTCTTGGAAACTAGAAATCACTATGAAGAAATCTCCCTAGCAAATCTCTCCTCAATCACTGATAAAACCCTATGTTGGTGTCAACCCATGCTATCACTACGCCCTTTCTCATTCGCTATTTGTGTGTCTCCAAGATGCCCATCGACTTCCTCTTATAATTTCTCATTGAGCAATCAATGACCAAGATCTAATCCCAATCGATGGCTAAGACCATCTTGACTCCATCAGATCACTATTGTAGAATTCAGTAGAGAGAAATCGACATGTTTCAATTAGTATTGATTAATTAACCTTTTTCTCTAAGTAAAACTTAGGAAAAATAATTAAAAACTGAGCAATAATCGAATTAAGACATTTTCCCTTAGAAAAATAAACTGAGCTTGGAGATAATTAATTCTCTTGTGCTCTTAGCCTCATTGACACCTCCTTAGACCAAAACACCTATCTGAGCTACAAAAACTAATACCCCCTCTTAGGGAGGAAGGTGTTCTCCACAACACCCAACTTATCTCTGAAGAAGATGAATCTCGCCTTCCCCAAGGCCTTCGTCAAGATCACTACTACCTATTGATTTGTAGGCACATATTGTAGTTGAATTGTCCTGCATTGTACACAATACCTGATGAAATGATATATGATGTTTATGTGCTTTGACCTATCGCGAAACACCAAATTCACAGATAGCCTAATACAACTCTGATTGTCGCAACGTATCACTATTGTCTTATCTTCTTACCAAACAAGGCTACTAACAACTTCCAAAGCCAAATGGGCTCACATGTCGCCATGCTCGCTACTATATACTTCGCTTCTACAGATATCAGTGCCATGGACTTTTGCTTCCTGCCATATCAAGAGACAACTTCCGATCCCATGCTGAAGCAACACCCTGAAGTGCTTTTCCTGTCCACTGTACTGTCTGCCTAGTATGCTTCAGTATAGCTTATCAACCTGATACCATCACCTTGAGTATATCTAATCCCATACTCGATTGTACCTTGCAAATAACATAGCACATGCTTCGCTGCTCTCCAGTGCACTCCCTTCGGTTCCACCTCTATCATGGGGTTTTGCTGGAGGTATGTGTCCAATTTCTGCACCCACCCTCTGGCAGAGCTCCTGGCTGAAACATCAAAGCTGGGGAGGATTAGTTTTCCCACTGTCTTATGTATTTCTTGATTCAGCTGACCTCCCCTATATGGTGTAAATGGCTTCACCCACGTGGCATGCACACCTCTATGGTCTTTGTCATAAAAATGAGGATGGGTTTAGTCCATCTTAGGACTTGTTTCATCCTCTGACTCCTGTCCTTTATCTGCATTTTCATCTTCTTCTTCAGGGTCTTGAGTCTTAGGTTTGCAATTTTTATTTTCTTTCTTGCATAGTAGCCACACTTCCATTTGCTATGTCATCTTTATAAAAAGTCTGCTAAGATATTCAAATTTTTGGGCCAATTCTGTGAACTGTTTTCCTTGCTGCAACTGTCTTGGAAGCATTTTTCCACTGTTACCTTTAGCATTATGATTATAGTCTTGGAATTCTTCTACACGATATTGCCTTGATTTGGACCCACAACTGGCCAAAATCTTGCTTTCACACCACTGTAATATTCCCTGTAGGAAATGCCCAAAATGACCACTATAATTTCTGAGTTTTAATAGTTCTTCAGTGAAGAATTGTGTCATACATATTATGAACAAACTGTCATAGGTGATTTGTCTTGCTTTGCCAAACATAAGGTAAAACACAGACCCAAAAAAATATTCGTAACACATTCCAGCTCAAGTACGATGATCATATGGAGCCCAACATATTATTTCTCGCTGAAATGAGGGTGTTACAGCCATATAAACTGCCTTTTCTCCAATGTAATTTGTTCAGAAATATATATCAGCAGAGAAATGAACGTTACATTATTATATGAGTAAGAATGCAGTGCACAAATCAGAGAGGAATTTGGTCAATATCAGTGGGAAAATATATTGATGAAATCATGGCCCTTCTTTATGGCATAGCAGTGGCTCTTCCATCTCCAGGGCTACTCATTTTGACTCAGCCAAGCATCATGCAAAGTACAGTGACCCAGTTGCCAGAATAACAAGGAAATTGTGTTCCTTATTTCTGTGAATATCAGTCATAATATCAGTCTATTTGCAGTGAAAAATAATGTGCCAAACCCTTGTAGAATCCACAAGTGTGTGCTTCAGACTGTTTGTTGTTTGTTCACAAAAGATGGCATCAGCAATTCCAAAATCCGGCCTCCTTATAAATGCCAATATCTCAGCTCAAAAACCACAAGCCTCCTGTAGAATTCAGCAAATCATCTGGTGCAGGGAACATGGGAATTGGGATTATGGCTGCCAATCTGAGCCAAGGGAACATAAGGAATTCCCATGACCTATGCTATATTCACTATGGCAGGGATCTGCAAACTATTGACTGGACTCCCATGCAAATGGCCTCAAAATTAGAATATCTTTCGCATAAATTGACCCCTGCAAACTAATCATTAGCTTCAGAATTCAACCTCTTGCTGATGAAGGAACTCATCCCCCTTAGAAAGATCAATACGATGTCTTGAGATGAGGCAACTCAGCCTTGGGTCTGGAGGTTCAATCTTCTTCAATCTTTCATGCACTCGACCTTGAAAATTCCCACCAGAATTCGGTCCTCCAGTCATTGTGTATTCGGCCTCTTTGGAGAGGATAAATTGGCCCCTTGAGAACAATATATTCTTGGGAGAAATTGGCCTCTTTACTAATGAGCTAAGTCACAGGACACCTCCCTCAAGGTCTCGTGTCCCATACTTCATGTGTCGACTACAAAACATGCACTAAAATGTGTCGAAAAAGATTTTTCGTGTCCAATCGAGACACGTGTTTTGGATGTGGCGAAAACGTGCCCTAACGTTTCTGGCTCTTAGGACACGTGTCCCATGAAAAGTGGCATTTAAAACCCATGACATGGTTTATTTTTGGGTTTATTTTTGTCATTGTTCACCGCGGAAGTCAAGTTTGCTCACCTCCGAAATTGAATTTGCTGAGCAATGTGAGGAATTCCATCAGATTTTAGTGCAATGCTCATAACTTCACATTCAAAGCATAGTTCATAACTTCACATTCAGAGCATAGTTCACAATTTCACATTGAGAACGCAGTTCACAAGTTCTAAATTTCTAGTTTTATTTTATCAATCATGATATCTCTAAATTTCTAGTGAGTAGTTTCTTATGTGCTTGAACAATTGTTAATAACATGAACAATGAACATTGCACTTTGAACATCATTGATGTAGTAAATTAGTAAACTAACTAGTAAATTACTAAATAGTAAATACTAAATAGATATTTGTAGAAATTCTGATGGTAGGTTAACCCGATAATGCAATATAAATCAAAGCAAAATACTATAACCTACTTCTACTATCAATTTGTGGAAGCTTAAAGATCGAGCTGAACAATATAACTAGAAGAAGAAGAATCAATTGCACAATACACATGAAAATTCTTTGGAGAAAGCCTCCGCTAAAAACCCCACTATCTGTATTATCATACAAGGTGGAAATACATAGGAATTATACAAAGCCTTAGCTCTCACAGCTAGCTAGCCCTTAGTACAATCCTCACAAATGCTCATAGGCAATCTTGGCTGCTCTTCAGCCTTCCTCTTTGCCCTCCAAGCTCCTATTTCCTTGTGCTGTTCCTCAAGGATGATTCTCCTGTTCACCAAGTGGAACACTCTCTCACACATTGTCAGAACTGCGCAATCCTCAAGGAATGATTCCTTGACTGCATGCATGAGTTTTCTTATAAAGAAAGCACATGCAACTGATAGTACATTGTCTTTTCCTATAATCTCAACTGGGTCTTTCTCAGAATAGACATGCATGAGTTTCTGATGAGGGAATCTTAGTTAATTGGTGTAGCACTAGTTGAGTGCATGCATTAATCAACTGACTGTTAACTCACCATTAGTTCCTTAAATAATTTGGAACTAATTTAACTGGACTTAACTCAGTAAACTGAGTTAACTAATTACAACTCAAATATAACTCAATCTTATCTCCTTAATTTAAGGGATAACTCTTGCATGACTTTAGAAAGACTTCTAGCTTGAATTTCTCCAACTAATTAATTTGAAACATATTGATTAATTATTTCCAAGTAGCTGTTAAGACTAAATTAGATTTTAATTCACAATTTAATTCAAGGACAAATTAAATTGGAATATTCTTGTTGCCATATTTCAACAATACCATCATGATTCATATTTGTAGATGTTCTAATTTCTAAAAAATATGGATGCACTATATATATATATATATATATTTTAATGTGTCCCTCGTGTCTTGTTTTTGGGGTCACTGTGTCTCATGTCGAATACTTGTATTTACATTTCCTCCATGTCTCGTGTCCTCGTGTCATGTGACTTAGCTAATGAGAATTTCGCTTCCCTGCGAAGGCAAATTTACTCTATGATACTGAAGTTTCTCTACAAACAAACTCTATTAGATATTTAGAAAAAGAAAAAAAATATTAGAAAAATAATCCAACTCGGGTGGCAATACTGTCCACCAAAGAAGGAGAGAGACTAGCTAGGGTGGCAAGAGATCCACCAAAACTAGCGTGAGGATTTTGCTTGAAACCCTCGATCTAAAACTCGTTTGATCTTCTCTTCAAGAACAATGAGAAATGGTGAGATGGAATGATTAGCAATGATTCCCAACCTCCTTTTATAAGATGTCAATGAGTCCTCCCCAAACTTCTAGACTCCTTTTTAATATTATTTTATCGATGGGGACCAATTGACATTAAGTAACTTTTTCCGCCTTTTCTAATAAAATAATTTGCCCCCCTTTCATTAACATCATCAAAATTGGGGAAAACTCCTTACTAACTTCCGCATTCACAAAAAACAAGGACATTACATCTCTTTAATATATATGTGTCCAAAGTTGTCTAATTTTACCCTATTATCCCCTCAACTAATAAAATAATGGGCAAATACTAGATAAGGTCACAAGTTGACCTTATAGTGAAAGTGAAAACATGATAATTAACCCACAGGAGGGTCGAAACGTTGATGACATGGATGCATAGACCTCCTTTAAGAAAGCATTGGGCTCCTCTAGTGCCAAATGTGAAAATTTGGAAGACCCAAATTTCAACTGCGACCACTGATTAAGTTTCTTCTATTTGTTAAATAATTGAACAAATTATTTACTCTGTTCTACGGTAAATATTGAAACCAATACATTGCAACCTTCACTAATTAAATTACATGCGGAAACAAAAATCTGAGCAAGAAAGAAATAACACACACAAGTGACATTGTTGTTTTTGGACCAATGTCCCTGGAAAAACCCAATGTGGGAAAATCGGTGCAGCAGCTGAGGGTTTGTATTATTATGTAGTAGTTTCTGAATACGATCTTTGCATGCCTTGCTGGCTATCCAATACAGAGAATCTGGTTGACAGAGAGATGAGCGAGATATACCTCACACTATCACTAGCGATCTATTTTAGGATATTCCGACAGATAGGAAATAGTTAAGTATAACTTGGTCTAGTGTAGAGTTAGGTAAAGTGTGTTTCTTTAGTATGTACTTTTGTAACCTACAATCCGACGGTTCATTCTCTCCTCGGTATTACTGGCACTTGATCCGTGGCTTAACACCTGATTGGTTCATGATCTCTATTTAAAGAGCATGGAGGTTCATTTTAGGTTAACTGTTCATGAGAGAAGCTTATGTAAAATTTCATTCTTTTATTAATAAATTGCCTGAAGTGGTCGCGTTGGCTCAAGCCGTGGATTGTTTCCCTCTTTGAGGGTTTTAACCACGTCAAAAATACTGGTGTATTGATCTGTGATCTGTTTATGAGGCGGTGTCCTTGTGTTCTGTCTGAGGAACTTACCTGTAAATTCCTACATGGTATCAGAGCTATTTGAGGGCCGCGTTCCGTTGGTGATCCAAATATGAAGCCGGTAGAACTGCATCCGACTTCCGTTTCCTAATCTACTGTTTCTGACAACTTTCAGGCCAAAGGACTGCTCTATTGTGTTAGGAGCATCTGTTCCAGTGAAGAACCCCTTTCGTTTCATGCGAAAAGGTTTCTGGTAGCCCTAGCTACGTCATTTTTAAGATCTGGAGGTATACAGTGTTTATTTGCAGTTTGTAGTTATTTTCTCTCTGTTTATTATTTTGGTTTATTTAGCTTCTTTTTTTATTACTGGATCTATACCTTTCATTTCTACATATGCTCTTTGCCCTGTGACTCTGTGCGATTTGGGCAAATCAGAAACAGAGATGAAGGATTTTTCTCATGTGTATGCTCTTTCCTGCTGTGCCTTAGTGTGATCTCGGAAAGTCAGAAACATTGAGGAAAATATTTAGTTTCCAGGTAAAGCTAACCTCAAGTCGTAAGGCTTGTTTGTGTTTGTATGTCCGTGTTGGGTTTTGTGTTTTTTTTTTTGTTTTGTAGAGAAAAAGAGCTTTCTCAAGCAAGCACGCAACCCAAAGCTTCAGTGACTAAAAAAAACACCCCCCCTCTCTCTCTCTCTCTCAAACTTTTAGTTTAGCTCACTTGGTCCAAAGCTAATTTATGAGAGTAGAGGTCTTGAGTTTAAGTCTCTTTTTTTGTTGAGCTAATTAGATTAAGTTTGGAAAGAGGGCGGATTTTTCATTTCCGCACATTCCCGCACTTCGTCGACATCTTCATCAACTTTTCTTCAAAAAGCCATAACTTCTTCATCTGGAAGCCGTTTTTTTGAACCAGCCTAATTTTTCGAGATCTTTCCATTGGAACACTTAGTTTCAGTATATATAGCTTAAGTTTCTGTTAAAATGGAAAGTCTATGCCAAGTTTTTCTTGATAGCACCAACTACTTCCAATGGTGGTCTGACATTGTGGATTTACTTAGAAGTAAAGGTCTTTACAGAATAGCCATAGACCAAGAAACCAAACCAGAAGAAGAAGATAAGGCAGCTAAATGGGAAAATAGGCAAGATCAAGCACGTGGGTTGATAGGGATGTCTATTTCTCCAGATCTTAGATTCCATATTGCAGAACTTGATACTCCTGATGAAGCATTGAAACAGATTACTAAAGTTTTTGGAATCAAAAATGAACTTAGAGCCCATCAACTTGAAAATGAGTTGCTTACATTGGACCCCAATAATTTTTCTTGCATTGAAGATTTTTTGTCCAAGTTCAAAACCCTTAAACTTCTCTTGGAAGGTGTTAAGGTTAAGAAAGAAGATAGTAACCTTATCTATTCCATTCTTACTAAGTTGGGGCTAGCCCACTATGTGTTTGTTTCCACCTTCCATTCTACAATAGAAGCCTTCATTTCTCAAGGACAAGACTACAAGTCCCCTTCCTCTGATTCTTTTTGTGATTCTTTAAGAAGAGAATAAGAAAAACTCTTACACCTTGGTCTTCTTAATCTTGGAAACTCTTCTAAGAAAGCGTTAGCCGCCCAGCAACAACTAAATTCAAAGAATCCAAAGAAGTTGTATCCTAAAAGGAATGGTCCTAAACCAAACAAGGGTCCTAAGCAATTTCAGCCTCAAAATGAAGAATCATTTCAACAAAATGATAAGGCAAATAAAAACAAAGGGAAGAAGATTGATAGACATTGCTACTTTTGTAATCGAGATGGCCACTTAGAATCCAAATGTTTTAAGAAGATGGAAGCCTTGGAAGCAGCAATGAAGAAGCATAACATCCATTTGGAGCACTCTTCCACTTCAACTTCATCTTCAGGAATGGCACTTTCTGCATGTGGTTGTCAAGCATCTCGGTCTGGCTATGCACTAAATGTATCTTCTTCCTCTCATTCTCATGAGTGGCTCATTGATTCTGGAGCTTCTTATCACATGGCAAAAACAAAGCCATGTTTTCTTCTTTAAATGATTGTAACGCCAAAAATATATATGTTGGTGATGATAGATCTCTTAATGTTGTAGGGACTGGAACTGTTCATCTAGACAATGGTCAGTTAATGATGTATTATGTGTTCCAACCTTATCCAGCAACCTTCTATCTGTATATCAGATAACTCATTCAGGTGAAGGTAAAATTGTTGAATTTTCACCTCATGATGTTGTAATCAAGGATCTAAGAGATCTTAAACAGATTCTAGCTACTGGTATTGTTGATGATTCCACAAGGTTGTATAAGTTTCACAACTTTGGGTCATCAAATCTTCCCTCAGTATTTGTTGCTCATAATGATGAAGTGAGCAAACTTTGGCATGAGCGATTTGGTCACTTAAACTATCGCTCCCTTCAACATCTATGTAAGGAAAATATGGTGACAGGTCTTCCTATGGTATCTTGCAGAGATGGTGTTTGTTCCGGATGTGTACTCGGAAAACATCATCGGGACAGTTTTGAAAAACATGCCTCTTGGCACGCCTCAACCCCTTTACAGCTTTGTGCATAGTGATTTATGTGGTCAACTTTCAGTTGTTTCCTTCTCTGGCTACAAGTATTTCTTAACTTTCATTGATGATTTCTCCAGACGCACTTGGGTATACTTCTTAAAACTCAAGAGTGAAGTATTCAACATGTTCTTGGCCTTTAAGGCCTTTGTTGAAAAACAATCTGGACATCAAATTCTTAAGCTAAGATCTGATAATGGCGAAGAATATGTTAAAAACAATGTCATAAACTTTTGCACTGAGAATGGAATTCAAATGCAACATACGGTTCCATATACTCCACAACAAAATGGTGTAGCTGAAAGGAAGAATCGCACCTTAAAGGAAATGGCTAATTGTATGCTTCAATCTAAAGGACTTAGTCTTAGTTATTGGGCAGAAGCACTTAACTATGCAAATTACATAATAAATCGCACTCCTACTAAGGTTTAAAGAATATCACTCCAGAAGAAGCATGGAGCTCAATTAAACCAGATGTAAGTCACTTTCGTGTTTTTGGAAGTGAAGCATGGGCCCATATTCCAGATGAGAAACATAAAGCTTTAGAACCTAAGAGTGAAAAATGTATTTTTGTTGGATATTCTGAAGATGTCAAAGGATATAGACTTATTCCATTTAAGTCCAAAAATGTTATCATTAGAAGAGATGTAAAGTTTGATGAAAATATATCGGCCTACGAGCCTAGTTCGGTGAATGTGCCACCTCTCTCTATCTCTTCTACTTTTGAACATATTTCTTCTTCAGATGATGAAAGCGTGGATGACAATCCTCCCCCACCTTCTCAGGATCCTCCTTCAGCTCCTCCACTTCCAAAATGGGTCTATGCTACTCGGGATGCAGCAGGTGATCTTGCTGGTGATCCTACAGATCAGCGCCGTACACGTTCTTAGTTCGAAAGAGCCTCTTCTTTACTGGCTCAAGTCTCAGCGAATTATGATCCTGAAACCTTTGCAGAAGCTTTAAGCCATCCAGATTGGGACGCAGCTATGAATGAAGAATATCATTCATTATTGACAAACGATACATGGGATCTTGTTCCTCTACCAAAGGGACAAAAACTTGTTAGATGCAAATGGGTTTATAGAACCAAGTATGGACCAGATGGGAAAGTTGATAAACATAAAGCTCGTCTTGTTGCTAAGGGCTTTTCACAGGTTGAAGGCATTGACTACACTGAAACCTTCTCCCCTGTTGCCAAAATGAACTCTATCCGCCTTGTTCTTTCCCTTGGCCTCTTTCAAATGGGAAGTCCATCAGATGGATGTTAAATTCGCCTTCTTGCATGGGAACTTGCATGAAGAAATCTATATGGAACAACCTATTGGTTTTATACAAACAAACTCCAGTCTTGTATGTCGGCTTAAGAAATCCCTTTATGGTCTCAAGCAAGCTCCTCGGGCTTGGTATGCCAAAATGGATAGCTTTCTTTTAGAATCTGGCTTTTCTAGGTGTCATTCTGACAATACTGTCTACACCAAGAAAGTGGGGCAAGTCTCTTATCATTCTTGTTCTTTATGTTGATGATCTTATCCTCACTGGTAGTGATCCCAACCTTATCAACCATGTGAAGTCCAGCCTTAAAAAGAAGTTTGAAATGACAGACTTAGGACACTTGCATTATTTTCTCGGTCTTCAAGTCTTGCAATCCCAGGAAGGTATTTCCCTTTCCCAATCCAAGTATGCATGTGATCTTCTACGCCATTTTCGTATGGAAGATTGTAAGCCATCTCCTTCTCCCTTTCATTCTAGAGTCAAACTTTCAGTCACTTGTACTTCCCCTGATGTTGATGCTACCTTATACCGTCAACTTGTAGGAAAACTTTTGTATCTAACCCATACTCGTCCTGACCTTTCTTTTGTTGTTGGCCTCGTTGCTCGGTTTATGTAAAAGCCACGTGAAAGTCATTGGAAAGCATCTAAAAGAATACTTCATTATGTTCAAGGTACAGTTCGGTTTGGAATTCATTACAGTGCCGAAGCATCTCCTATATTGGTTGGTTGCACTGATTTCGATTAGGCTGGTGACCCTGACGATCACAAGTCTACTGTCAGTTATGTGTTCACTCTTGGTTCAGGACCTATTACATGGGCTTGCAAGAAACAAGGTGCCATTTCTCTTTCTTCAGCAGAAGAAGAGTATCGTGATGCCGTAGAAGCTAGTAAGGAAGCCTTGTGGCTTCGTCAGATCCTATCAGAGTTTGGCTTTCAGCAGTAGCATCCGACTACACTTTGGTGTGATAATCAAAGTGCCATTCAACTATGCAAAGATCCAGTCCAACATCAGCGTAGTAAACACATTGAACTACACATGCACTTCATCAGAAATCTCATTGATGACCATGTTCTTGAAGTGCAATATTGTTCAACAGATGATCAAGTTGCAGACATCTTTACAAAGTCTCTCACAGAGGAAAAGTTTACTAAACTTCGATTTATGGTTGGAGTTCAGGAAGTTGTCACTAAGGGGCGATAGGCTCTAGTGCCTCCTTCCTTCTCCTATTGTGTCATATTTATAAATCCTTCAATCCTATCCCATGTTGTTCTTAAGGGGGGATGTTAGGATATTCCGACACATAGGAATAGTTAAGTATAACTTGGTCTAGTATAGAGTTAGGTAAAGTGTGTTTCCTTACTATGTACATTTGTAACCAATCCGACGGTCACGATATGTAGTGAGCCGACGGTTCATTCTCTCCTCGGTATTACCGACACTTGATCCGTGGCTTGACACCCGATTGGTCCATGAATTCTATTTAAAGCGCATGGAGGGTCATTTGTAGGTTAACCGTGCATGAGAGAAGCTTATGTAAATTTTCATTCTTTTATTAATAAATTGCCTGTAGTAGCCACGTTGGCGCAGGTCGTGGACTGTTTCCCTCTCTGAGGGTTTTAACCATGTCAAAATACCGGTGTATTGATCTGTGATCTGTTTGTGAGCGGTGTCCTTTTGGTGTTCTGTCTCAGGAACTTACCTTGTAAATTCCTACAATTAGAATTGATCTACTCTCAGCCTGGGATCCTACAAAAATACTTGCCAGATGCTCCTAGGTCTAAGGTTAACATAGCTAAGTCGAAGCCAAGTCCCCACGCAAATGGTATCATTGGGTCAATAGACACGAATGCAGTGAACTTGTTGAACCAATTGCAGCAGTTGTCTTTACAAACTGCTTCTAACAACCAAGTCACATCGTCTAACCCTCCGACTTCCCAAACCTCTTCGATTAATGTCGTCCAATCTGACAACCCCAAAGGAAATCAAAATTCCAATGGGAAAAATAAAGGACGAGGTAAGAAAAAGAACCAGGATGGGAAGCCTAACGCAAATAAATCCAGCAATAATGTTGGTGGTGGTAGAAATGAGTCTAAAAAGAAAGTTAAGTTTCCATGCAAGATGTGCAATGGAGACCATTTAACTCATCTTTGCCCCAAGATTGAAGATGATCAGCGCTTGTTAGGGCAGCAAGGGACTTCTAGTTCTCAAGCTGTGTTAACCAACCCTTTTCCCCAAGGGCAGCAACTTCTTGCTGGCGCAAGTTCAAACCCTGTAACCTCCGCAGGGGGCAACCAGGACAGGGAAAAATCATTGAATGTTTTCATGATGGGTTCTAAGGTTCATGTGGCTACTTGGTCATGTGATTATGGTGAAGCCGAAACTTCCAAGGACAAGACTGTTCCCGAAAATACCAATCTTCATATTGAGCGACCCCCTGTTGAGACTATACCACGGATACCAAAAGGTTCTACTAAACGCGCGACTATTAATACTAATGCTAGGGCCGCCTAGAATTACTCCATTTTTGAGGATCTAGCTCAAATTCCGTGCACCATGTCTGCTTTAGAGGTTCTCTAGTCGTGTCTGGCTCAACGAAGTGCTTTACTTTTCGCGATTGGGGCAGTTGATCTAACTAACTCTTTAGTGCTCACTTTCGACATGTTAAATGTCAAAAAGCGACTCCCTCATCATATGGCTTTCCAAATAAAGTCTACATACCTGAAAATTAACATTTTTCGTATCGTTATTGATGAAGGAGCTTCCACGTGCGTCATGTCGATGTCATGTTGGAAGGCTATTGGATCGCCTTCGACTGTTCCTTCACCTACCGTCTTGACTGCATTCAATGGTCATTCTCATAAGCCACATGGGATTGTCCTGGCCTTGCCTATATGTGTTGGGGGGAAGGTCATTAATATTGAAGTAGAAGTCGTAGATGCTAACCTAGACTATAATCTCCTCTTAGGAAGGAACTGGGTATACGAAATGGGCGTCGTTGTTTTGACTCTATTTTGTGTCATTTGCTTTCCTCATGAGGGGAAAATCATTAAGGTTGATAAATTGGATTATTGTCCAGTTGATCCTCAAGTAAGCTCTGACTTTACTGTTCCTTTAGTGGATAACGCTCGTCCGCCTATTGAGAATTTAGGAGTAGGGATGTATTCCTTGTTGATGGGTACCTTTGATCTTCCCTCTCCTTTTGCTAAAATCAATGCCATTTCATCATCTAAGGAGTCTCCTCGAGAAGAGTTCTTCCAAACTCGTTATTTTTCAGACCCTTGGACCTTGCCTTCACTTACAACCACATTAGTTGAAGGACAAGTGAATGGAATGGCATTCCCTATATCTGCAGCTAAGCTTAGATATTAGTCTATCGTCAACTCTATAGACGACCATTCTACTCCTTTTTCCGAAGAGGAGTTAGATGGCAATGTGGCCCCGGCTTGGAGCCTTGATTCTACCTCTGCCTTGGAATGCTTATATTTAGTTTTACCTTCTGAAGAAGCAATCCTCGAAGCAATGATGGGTATAGATCGACCTTGGGAAGATTTACACCATCGTTCATACTTTCTTCCTCCATTGCAGGAGATAGAATCTAGATTCTCTGAGCTCTGTACTAGTGATGTTTGTACGGTGTCAAATCCTTTAGCTCCAACACATGTTCATGTCAAAGGTAATATGTCGGTGATTTCAAAAACAATACCTATAAACATCTCTGGGGACCCTAACATGATCGAGATTCTCTTCATCGGAATTGAGTGTTCCCCTGAAGAAATTCAAATTTACACCGACCTTTTCAAGAAATTTCGGGATGTATTTGCTTGGTCTTATGAAGAAATGCCTGGCATTGACCCATCTATAGTTCAACATGAGATCAAGACGTATGAAAACACCAAACCAGTTCGCCAAAGGCTTTGGCCGGTTAACCCTAGGAAGGCAGCAGCTATCAAAGCTGAAGTGGAGAAGCTGCTAAAGGCAGGTTTCATATACCATGTTCCTCTTACTGATTGGGTTTCTAATCCAGTCCCTATGGATAAAAAGAAAGGAACAATCCGAGTGTGCATCGATTTTAGGGACCTAAACAAGGCTTATCTGAAAGATAATTACCCCACGCCATTCATTGATCAGATTATCGACGAGTGTGGGGGTAATGAGATTTTTTCCTTCATGGATGGTTTTCCTGGTTATAGGCAAATTTCTATCCATCCTGAAGATCAACATAAGACAGCCTTTATATGTCCCTGGGGTACCTTTGCATATTGAAAGATGCCTTTTGGTCTTAAAAATGTTGGAGCCACCTTTCAGCGGGCCATGTCATATGCTTTCCACGACATCAAACATGTCATCGAAGCATACTTGGATGATCTCGTTTCTCATTCTCGAAAGAGAACTGATCACCCTAGTCACCTTCGAATAGTTTTCGAGCGATGTCGTTTTTATAAAATTCAGTTGAATCCCAACAAATGCATTTTCGCGGTTACGTCCGGTCAGTTGTTAGGGTTCATTGTGTCAAATGAAGGGATTCGGGTTGATCCCTTCAAGGTTGAGGCAATCGTTCAGTTGCCTCCCCCGTCCTCAATTCAGAAACTTCAAAGCCTTCAAGGGAAGGCTAATTTCTTAAGACGGTTTATAGCGAACTATGCCGAGATCACTAAAGGGTTCATGCATTTGCTACAGAAAGGAGTTTCATTTGTATGGGATGACTTTGCGCAACGATTGTTTAATGCTTTGAAAAAGGCACTAGTCTCTACCCCGCTTTTGAGTCCACCGGATTATGGGAGAGACTTCCTTTTATATCTCGCTGCAACAGAATCAACCATTGGTATGGTTGTCATTCAGGAGGACGATGCTCTCACCGAGCATGTGATTTATTATTTGAGCCGAGGCTTAATAGGTCCTTAGCTTCGCTATTCTCTGGTTGAGAAGTTGGCCTTGGCAGTTGTCCATGCTATCTAGTGGCTTCGTCATTATATCCTGCTGCGGAAAACTTTTGTCTTAGTGGCGGTCAATCCATTTCAATTTGTCCTCAGTAGGCAAGTGATTGGGGGAAAATATAATAGATGGATAGTCATCTTGCAAGAATTTTGATCTCGAGTTCTTGTCTGCCAAGTCTAAGAAATCCATGGTTTTCGCTGAGCTAATTTCTGAGCTGCCTTGTGGAGAGGATACAGTTTATGAGGAAAGTTTTCCCGATGAAAATTTACTCCTCATCTCTTCACTCGACCCTTGGTATGGAGATATCATTGTCTATCTCCAGACTTCGAAGTTTCCCTCTACTTTCTCTAATGATGAACGTCGAAAATTACGTCACCTGGCTAAAAATTATGTTATCATTGGTGATACCTTATACCGTCGAGGGATTGATTCAATCCTTCGGCGCTATTCAACCTTAGAGGAAGCAGAGTCAGTGCTAAATGACTACCACAGTGGAGCTTGTGGTGGTCATCTATCAGGGCTTGCTACAGCCCAACGCATCTTACATGCCGGCTATTTTTGGCCTTCACTCTTTAAAGACTATTTGGAAGTGGTCAAACGTTGTCACCCCTGTCAAGTATTTACTCAGAAGATGTGTGCTCATCCAGCTCCTCTTTTTCCCGTTGTCACCGTTGGTCCTTTTACTAAGTGGGGTATTGATTTTACAACTTGTAATCCACCTTTAGCGGCAAATCACAGGTACATTATCGTGGCGGTAGACTACTTTACAAAGTGGGCTGAGGCCATGCCCACTTATAAAAATGATAGTGACAAGGTAGCATTGTTCCTTTTCAATCAAGTTATCTCAAGATTCGGTATCCCGAGAGAGATTGTCACTGATCATGGCAATCATTTCTAGAATCAACTTATGTCTGAATTGGCTCTCAAATTGGGTTTTCGGCAAGAGCATTCATCTCCTTATTATCCTCAGGCCAATGGATAGGTCGAGGCAGTCAATAAAACTCTTAAGACAATCCTCCAATGGACAATCGACAAAAATCGGTCTAATTGGCACGTTATGTTGTATTCAGCTCTTTGGGCATACTGGACCTCCGTGAAGACTGCTACTGGTTTTACACCTTTTCAATTGGTTTATGGGATGGAATCTATATTTTCAGTTGAATGTGAAATTCCATCTCTTAAGTTAGTTGTTGATCTCCTTCCAGAGACTTCAAGTCTCGAAGAGCGCCTTCTTCACTTGGAACATCTCGATGAGCAGCGTCGAGGTGCCACCATGATGAATAAGACTCTAAAGGTGACCTTGTCTTGGTCTATGACCAAGATAAAGACACCTTGGGGGAAGGCAAGTTTAAGCCTATGTGGTACGGTCCTTTCATTATTAAACGAGTTTTAGAAAAAGGGTCGTATGAGTTAATCGACTTTGAGTGAAACAAGCTGGCGGAGCCCCGAAACGGGCTCTACCTAAAGAAGTACTTTGCTTAAGTAGGAGTTAGGCAATGGCTTCTTTGTACATTATGTATATTTGTACATATATCATCGAGAGTTTTTGATACCAACACTTTTTGGTCTGCTATGGCAGGTGTTGATGGATGACTTGGTCTATTTTGGGTTCACCGATGGTGCTAGTCGGCACACTCAGAATCTCACTTCTGCAGCTTGGATACTCTATTATCTAACTGGTCAATTGATGGTATCAAGAGGCATATGCATTGGTCCCGCTTCAAATAATATGGCTGAGTATACCGCCGTTATTAATTTACTATCTGAGGCAATTTCTCACGAGATCGACTCGTTGGTAGTTTATCTTGATTCTCAATTGATAGTGTCACAATTAAACAACATTTATCGGGTAAGGGATCCATGTTTATATCGCCAGTATTTAAGGGTGAGGTTGTTGCAAAGATCAT
>APFE030193460.1:31859-67477 GCA_000404065.3 Pinus taeda
CATGATCTTCCACCTCGCATTTTGGTCCCTACCATTTGTCCATTCCCGACCATCACACCCTACAGAGGAGCAAAACAGTATGCATCGCACCCTGTACATTGGGAAGGTGATATGCATCGCACCCTCTGCGTGGAGCTGTTAGTATGGTCTAGTTTTGACCATTTATGAGCAGTTTTCAATGGAGAACTTCTGGGAGATGATGTAATCAGTTGACCTTGTTCCTTTAGGCAGTGAAGCAACCCTTTTAGGGACTTAAGAGCCCTCAGTATATGGACATTTGTGATTGGGGTTGAAGTGCCCAAAAATGTCTATAACAGTAGTTTTCCTTTGGACATGCTTGATTTACATCCCTATAATCGATGCACACTCTAATCGTTCCTTTCTTTTTCATCACAGGAACAATTTTCGATACCCAATCAGTGAGAGGAACGGGGTAAATGAAGCTAGCATGCAAAAGTTTTTTAACTTCTGCTTTAATGGTAGCAACTTTCTTTGGGTGAACCGGTCGAAGCCGTTGTCATATTGGTTTGACATCTGGATGCATCTTGATTTCAGGTTCAACGATGCTCGAGTCAATGCCTAGCATTTCTTCGTATGACCAAGCAAAGACATCTCTAAATTTGCAAAAGAGAGCGCAATATATTTCCAATTCTGAAGGAGAACATGATTTGCCAACATGAATGTTCTCTACAACATTAGGTTTGGTTGAGATATTGATGGTGATAGTTTTCTCAATATTGGACAAATTTCATTTGGAATCTAGTGTATTTACAGTATTTGATAGAAAACAAAAAATTGAAGGATGATTAAGGTCCCTCGAATAATCTCCATCGTTATCTTGAAGGTGGGAATGATGGTGGTAATCTTCCCATGACATCTCTCCTATCATCATC
The DNA here is from genome assembly GCA_000404065.3 of Pinus taeda. Lineage (NCBI taxonomy): Eukaryota > Viridiplantae > Streptophyta > Pinopsida > Pinales > Pinaceae > Pinus > Pinus taeda. The sequence continues at coordinate 32,753 of APFE030193460.1, forward strand.
GACTGAATGATTCCTTCGTCCGTAGAATGTATACTAGACCAAGGATTGGAAGAGGTACCATACTCTAGAGACCTATCTATCCAAACGCTTGTTGAGTGTTAATTTCGGTTCGCTGCCCAGGCCCAGAAAATTGATTGCTACGAAGATTCAATGGGGCTTGGGAGAAACACCTCACGATGATCCACACTTTCAAAATGGTCAAAGTTCTTCTTAATCTTTGATGATGTAGAAGATATTATATGACAAGTTTCCACTGTGGCCACTTCTGCTAGATTGCTTGGAGGCGGGAGGGCAAAAGTACCCATTAAGGAAATGTCTTTTAGGAGAGCTACTCCAATATTTTGAAGTGATTTAGAACTTCCATGGATCAATGGAATGCTTCCAATAGCTTGTGAACTATTGGAGAAAAATGTTAGTTGGTCAACGATTGTAATTCCACCTTGGAAGGGAAATGCAATCTTTCTAAAATATGTATACACAAAAGCAGCCATAGCATAGATCCATGGCATTCCTAGCAAGATATTGTAGTCAAGGTTTCCATCAATGACTTCGACCTCAATTTCTACTATCTTTCCCCCCAGTTCTACTTGCAAGTTACTTAAAATCCCATACGGCATGTATGTTCTTCCATCGAATGCTTTTAATATCGTTGATGATCATGACAAGGGTGGTGAACCTAAAGTTTTCCAGCAACTCATTGACATAATGAAGGTAGATGCCCCCTCATCAATGAGTGTTCGATGAACAGTTTTATTGAAGGCTTTTACCTTGATAAGGAAAGCCATTTGGGTCAATAATTAAGGTTCGTATCCTTTATGGTTAAAGGCCACAAGATTGGAATCTGTTGGATCAATCCCACCTATTGCTAATAACAAAGCCTGCTTTTGGGAGGGCAAATTTTGCAGTACCTCAAGGGTCGACATAGTGGATGGTGATTGAGCTAGATCTTCCACTATATTATAATTTTGTGTTGCTCGAGCATGAGGATTAAATGTCAATTTATGTACTACTCCCTTTGGCGGCTTATAGTTAATTTAGGAATGGTGGGCGGAACAACTTCTGGTGAAGTTGTTGTGGAACTACTGGGTTGATCTATAGCCTTGTTGTTCAATGACTATGGATTCCCATAATCTTTATTCCTTGTCAATATCAAAGCATCATTTTGTTGTTTTGAGATGGATAGCATAATCACTTGTGATGTGGAAGCATGATCGACAACAACCAAATTAGTTTTTGGGTTTGGAAACGAATCAGTCAACACCACTGAGGTAGTTGAAGTTTTAAAAAATTTCATAACCTCAGCTCAATGTGGACAATTTTTGGTGAAATGGTCCTCATTACATATGAAACATGGTTGACAAGGTTTCTTTTGCCCAATAGGGTTTTTAGAATATTTTTCAAGAGGTGAATTCTCCTATTTCTTCTTATTATTTTTCCCTTTCTTCTTGCCCCTGGTTGCTATGGATTCTTGCCGTTGTCAGATGACACAACATTAATCTCTGAGGCAAGAGGTTTTTCATTTTCTTTTTGACTAGAAACTACAAGGGCTTTACCAAATGGAGCCTTTGGGGTTCGCTTGCTTGAGGTATCGATCACGCCATCACTGGAGTGAGAGTCCCTATTCTATTTAGGAGAAAGGGGAAAGGAAAATTCTGGTCTAGGAGCGTTAGGAATTTTGTCATAGAGTGTGCCAGACTAAGTATAGATCAAGTCTAACTATTGGGCATGAGCAATGACTTGCTCTTCGGTGACAACTCCTCCTTTTCCCACATCCTCAGTTAGGGATGGTAATAAGGAATTAATAAACCACTCAGCTAAAAGCTGATCAGGAACATACGTCTTTACCATTCGTCGATGACATCGCCACTCATGAATATGATCAGATATGTGAGTGGCTATTGTCTTTTTGAAGTTGGTAAGGAGTTCTATCCCCATTTCATACCTTATAGGTAACTGAAAGTGAGTTAAAAAAGTAGTGGCAAGGGTGCTGAAGTTATAAAACAAAGCTCTAGGCAACTCAATATACCATTTCACTACTAGACCAGTTAGTGTTCCTGAAAAAGGCGAAGCCTAATCGAATCATCATTTAGGGTGTTAGATGAGCACCGCAAATGAAAAGTCATTATGTGATTTGATGGATCTTCACCTGGATTTCCATTGAATTTAGGAATATCAGATGGAATTTTATGAGGAATCGTTGGCCACCAAGAGGCATATGCAATTGGATCATTCATCAACCAGTTCAAATATAGTAATTCTAAAGTTGCTACAAAAGGAAACTGTTGATTCAGGTTAGGTGACGCATACCCAGGATAAGATGGAATCACATGAGCAGTAGGTCTTTGCATAATAGCATAATGTATCTGATTCTGGTAACTTTGATAAGGTTGTTGGACATAACCAGTATAGTATGGTTGTTGATAACCATTTTGAAAATGTGGTTGTCCATTACCTACAAAGCCTTGTTGCTCAGGCCCTCGGTAGGTTTGCTGGAATTGCGGTTGTTGGTATTGCACCAGCCATGGTTGTTGGACCATTTGCTGTTGCCCAATACTACAAGATTGACCAAGATGTGGGATGATAAGACCCTTTTGAGCCTGAGTCATTCCAGGTATGGAAGCACTAACCTGAGGTTGTGATTGAGCCATAGAGATAAGAGGTTGTTGTATTGCAACCTGAGATACTTGAGATTGATATACAACAAGCAGTTCTGGTACTTGAGACACGGTCACAATAGCAGGTGTAGTGGGGATATTCGACACAGGTTGGATTGGTTGCATTGAATATACAACTCTTGATTGTTTAGGCAGTATTGGTACCCAACCGCTGGATGTAATTCCAGTTTGACCCGAATTTTGTTGTGAACTCTCATATGGTTGTTCCACGGGAGGGAACAATGAAAAAGCATACTGCCCTCCATATGGTGGCAGTCCAGTGTTTAAAGGATATATCGGTCTTTTAAGACTAGTTTGCCAAAATTAATATTGGCATGTAGGATCGATTTGCTGAGTTTCAACATAAGAAATACCAGATGGGATTCCAGATGAACAAATAGGAACAGACCATGTCGTTGAAACAATCCCTGAGTGGACTCCAACTAGTGATTGATAACTAGTTGGGATAGATGGTATACCAGAAAATATTGTAGGAATGGCAGCAGGAAATTTTGTTGTAGCTATATCAGATGATACAATCCTAGATGTTGATGGTTGTTCAGACATGTTTAGTCTATCCAAAATATTTCCTAGCGATTCGATGGGAACTTGCGATGAAGGAGGATCAAAAGAACTAACTTCAGGAGTAGAAAGATACAAATGAACCCCAGTCCTAGAATGTAATGGGGTACTAGATGGAAGATCCTCTGCTATCTCCTCTATAGCAATCATTCAAGGTGGAAGAGGTGGACCGTCAGGTCTGTAAAATATTTCTGCAACCAAAGAAGGTATAACTTCTACAATGACAAATACTGGGGGGTGACACCTTCTGAATTCTGTGACTCAACTTCCAGATGTTTAGGTAAGTCAACTTTAGTCTCTGGATCAGCTCTAGCTGGAGTTGTTTCAGGTATAGAAGTGTCTACTGTTACACTAGGATCAGTTCTAATGTCCTCTTATGACTGCGAAACGTTTTCTGTAAAGGCAGTTGTACCAGAAATAATAGGAGTAACTATAGTCTCTCACGATGTTGAAACACAAGTTTCAAATAAATCAGGGGAATTGGACTTCGTTTCTAGAGTCAAAGACGGTTGGCTCGCTAGTCTCCACGAATGATGAGGTTTTGATTGACTTTCTTCCCTGATTGCGGATTACTTGATCAACTCAAAATTAAAGGGAAAATGTTGTTATTCCGAATTTAATAAATTTTAATGACGCTTTGACACAACTTTGCTTTTTCAGTTTTTAAGAGTCGAGAAAAATCTAAAGATGACTCTAGTCCCCTTCAATTTTTAAAGAGCTTGAAGTGACAAGTGCTCAGATGGACCTTTTCTTTTAAGGAATCGAAAAGGATCGAAAGTGACTACTCTGGAGATCTAGATAGAGGGATTACCAAACCAATCGCAAAACTACAATATACACCTTGATGGCAAATTAAAGAGAAATTACCAAGGACTTATGTACGATAGTCAATCTTCTCGAATGTTGTGTTCAGCGCATTGTGATCAACAAGGCAGCAGACACGGCTTCCTATGGATAAAGGATATAAGCCTATTGTGGTCTCCCAATATATACTCGACGGTACAAGGAGCACAAGTCCGTGCTAGCACTTGTTGTATCAAAGAGGAGGAATCACCCAACCTTCGATGAAATCGATAGTTACTAGATTTTACAATGCCAAAAAGCGTTGTTAAGTTCACTGAGATTTATTTTAGATTTGATCTTGTTTAGAAGTCTGTATTTCAAGGTTCTCTGTGTGATGTAGATGTAAAATTCCTAAATATGCAATCTAAAATGATAAACAATCGTTGTTTATTTTTAGCAATGAAAATGCTAGCTACTAAGGAAAGAAGATTATGATTCTTTTAACCAAAAAGCAAAGAGCACACACTAAATGCACTTTTCCTAAATCATATTTTGCACACAGTCTAAATGCAAATGCAAATGCATGTATTTGTTTTTCGTTCCCTTAATGTGAGGAATGCCAAAAAGGAAAACTAAGTATAGATATGAACTATTTTATTCAAAGCGACATTTCGACAATTTCTTTTCAAAATGGAAAGGAAGACTAAACGAAACTTTTCAATTTCAAATATAAAATGTTTTCAACACTTCAAATAACAATAAATCAAATTAAATACAAAACAAAAAGTTCAATTGACTATCTAGAGAAGGAAGACTTTACGACACTTCTCTTTTTTGACGAAACGATAGTTTGATTTAAGTAACTTTTCGACAATAGATTGTAAATGATGGACAAATACATAAAAACATTTACTAATCCTTATCAATGGAGGCTGAACTATGTAAAGCAAGGAAGCTTCAGTAATGAGATACTATTCATAAGCTACAAAACAATCAAATAGAGCTGAAAATAAGGACAAAAACCCTAAATTTCAAGGAAAGAAATAGGATTACTCAGTCATTGCACCTGTGCTTCACAGAAATAGGGATGCATCTCACCTGCTACACACGGGAAGTGTGATGCATACTGGCTTCCAGTTAGAGACAATGCGATGGGCCAGGGAGCACAACTGAGATGGGTATTGGCTCAAACTTACAACTGATTTAAGTGGATTAAGCTGAGCTATTATGGATAGTAAAGAGAAAAGTACAGGGATATGATCTTGGGAGGTTAATGAGCTACCACAAGGGCATCTAGAATGCTTTTAAGTCAGATGTTTAGTTCATAAACTAATCCAAAGATTAACTAAAGAATCATTCATCTACTTTGCAATTGCATAGCAAAAGTAGTTCAAAGGCTATCTGGCTAACTTCAGGCTCCGTCTATAGTTTATAAAGAAAACAACAACAAACAAAAAAACAAACTATTTGTTCCCCAGTGGAGTTGCCAATTTTTTTCTAGGAAAACTCGTGTCTTTTCGATTTGCTAGTCCCACTACGATTGGCAGCTATCCTAGAAACAAATAATAAAAGCAATTTGTGATTTCCTCTATGTATGATAGATAAGAGAGAAGTAAAGGGACCAACTTGGATATTCCGCTTGACTCCTTGCTTGATTTATCTCCTCCTTGACAGAGCTTGCAAATCTTCTCCTACTTGTCCCACTTAGAGAATACTTGTAGAAACAAAGTAACACAACACCATCAAAGCATCTCGATTTATGATATCATAAGCATTACAGAATCAAAAATACAATGAGAATACAATGGCATTTACAAATAACAACATTCACAAATACACGATTGTATGGAGGAAAACTCAAAGAACTTTATTAATAATAGAAGAGAGGATTACAACCCAGCTGTCTGATCCAGCATCATCCTCCCAGCATCAAAGCCCTCTTCACCTCATGAAAAGCAAGCTCACCCAACAATACAATGTTCTCTCTCAAAGACAAACTATCAACACTTCCTTACAAATTACAAAATTCTAGCCCTCTAGATCTCTCAAATGAGGGATCCATTTATAGATGTTTGCAAGGGTGTGAGTCATCTCTGGGTTTTTGATTAGTGTCATTCCACTTGTAGTTCTTGGTTCCACTTGGAGATTTCTTGGATCTCTTACTCATCCTTGGGTGAATTCAGAGAGGAAATTGTCATAGGAGAAGTTTTTAGAAGATTCCATGAGTGTCCACCTAGAAAACTAGTCTCAGACATTTGTATGTACGTGACTACACTTTATGAAACTCATATATAACCACCATTCTATGAAGAAAATAGGTTTTAATAGCAAGATGATGCAGACTAATCCCAACCTTTGCCTGAGATATTCAAATGTCTCTTTGGGCAGTGGTTTAGTGAATATATCAACAACATGTTCTTTGGAGGGAACATACTCCAATTTGACCTTTTGTTCAAGCACTTGTTCACGTAGAAAATGATATTTGATGGGTATGTGCTTGGTCTTGGAGTGCATGGCTGGATTCTTTGAAATACTGATGCACTTGTATTATCACATAGAATGGAGATGGGTGGAGTACATGTGATCGGAATGTCTTGCAAGGTTTGCATCATCCAAAGTAGTTGTGTGCAGCAAGATGTAATAGCCACATATTCTGCTTCAGCTATAGATAATGGAATTTAACTTTGTTTCTTGCTGAACCAAGACACTAACCTAGAACCCATATAAATTGCACCACTACTAGTGCTTTCTCTGTCATCAACACTTCCCACCCAATCTACATCTGTATCTGCATGAAATGTAAGATCTGTATCTCTAGGATACATAAACCAAAGTTTTGTGTTCCTTGAAGATATTTGAAAATCCTTTTGACTTCCTGAAGGTGTGATTCCTTTGGATTTGCTTGGAATCTTCCAACTATTCCCACTGCATGCATGATGTCCAGTCAGGTATTTGTTAGATAAAGCAGACTGTCAATCATGGATCCGTAAGTTGGTTGATGTACTGCAACTGACTCATCATTTGAGCTAAGACTGCATCCTGTTACAATTGGGGTACATACTGGTTTAGAATCTTCCATGTTGTACTTTTTCAAGATTTGTTTGAGATATTTGGTTTGTGAGAGAAAAATACCATCTTTATTTTGTTTAATTTGTAGACCAAGAAAATAGGTAAGCTCACCAAGCAAGGACATTTCAAATTCTCACTGCATTACTGAAGTAAAATTTGACTCATGGATTCTTCATTGCTACCAAAAATGATATCATCAACATACACAACAATTATTATCAATTTATCTGTGTCCATATTTGTATATAGATTGCTATCTGTTGACCCCTTTGAAAAACCCCGTTGGTGGAGATATTTGTCAAGATGGTAATACCATGCCCTTGGAGCCTGTTTTAGACAATAGAGAGCTTTTCTAAGTTTGCATACACGTTTTGCATCATTTCCAAGAATGAATCCTTCCAATTGTTCAATATAGAGTTCTTCTTCTAAGTCTCCATTAAGAAAGGCATATTTTACATCCATTTGGTATACTTTGAATTTCTGAAAACTAGAAAGAGAAAGAAACATTCTTATGGCTTCAAATCTAGCAATGGGTGCAAAAGTTTCTTCAAAATTTATACCTTCTTGTTGATCATATCCTTTACAAACAAGTCTGGCCTTCTTTCTAATAACTTCTCCATTTTCATTCAACTTGTTTTTGAATATACATTTAGTTCCTATGATATTCTTATCATGAGGTCTATGAACTAATTCCCAAGTATTATTCTTTTCAATTTTCCCAGGTTCTTTATTCATGGCCTTGACCCAACATTCATCTTTGCATGCTTCATTTACATTTTGAGGTTTAGTGGAAGATAGTAATGCTAGATAGCTTGAGGCTTTAGCAATGGTTCTTCTTGTTTGCACACCTGCCCATTTTCCCCCTAAAATTTGAGTTTTTGGATGATTTTTCTGAACATACCTGGACGGATTCTTTTCTTCTATCTTTATCTCTTCTTTTGGTGCTTCATTGCTTTATTCTTCAAAATTAGTGTGATTTGATGTGGCAAAATGATCCTCATCTTCTCATTGTCATAATCTTCAGTTTTTATCTATTTTGGATTTTTTCATGCTTCATCAACCACAACATCAATACTTTCAATAATTTTCCCAAGTCTTTTATTATAACATTTATATCCTTTACTTCGGGAAGAGTAGCCAAGAAGAATACCTTCATCTACTCTGGGTTCAAACTTACCAATTTTTTCATCAGTCCTTTTGATGTAACATTTTCTTCCAAAAACTTTGAAGTATTTTACAGTAGGAGTCTTACCATACCAAATTTCATGTGGAGTTTGAGTGTTGTTTACCCGAACATTTTCTTAGTTGAGAATAGTGACAGCGGCAAATGCAGTTTCACCCTAGAAGGTTGCAGGAGTTCCAGATTCATCTAGCATAGAATGAGCCATTTGTTGAATAGTTCTGTTCACCCTTTCTACCACTCCATTTTGCTGAGGAGTCCTTGCAGTGGAGAGCTTCCTTTTTATTTCATGTTTCTCACAAAATTCAAAGAATTCGTCCTAGGTAAATTCCCCTCCTCGGTCAGATCTGAGGCATTTGATTTTGCGGTCTGATTAATTTTCAACCAAAGCTTTGAAGGCTTTGAAATTTTCAAATGCTTCATCTTTATGCTTTAGAATACCTATCCAACACATTTTGGAAAAATCATCAATGAACAATATAAAGTATTCTTCTCCATAAGGTGACTTTTTCCTTGATGGTCCACATAAATTAGTATGAACAAGTTCAAGAGGCTTACTAGCTGACCCTTCCTTTTCAATGAAGTGAGATCTGGTTTGCTTACCAAATTGACATGAAATGCATATAATATTTTCAGGAATGTTGATATCTGGAAGATCATGAACAACCTGGAATCTGCATGCTTTTCTTATTTGAGAAAATCTTAGATGTCCCAATCTTCTGTGCCATAGCCAGTTTTCATCATTTTTGCTTAGATAGCACTGTTGTTGTCCTCCCTTGAGTATGTATAGGTTGTTTGGAGTTCTTTACCTTTGATCATGGTTTCTCCTGTATCAAGCTCACGAACAACACATTCATTTGATTGAAACACTACTTCATTTCCTTGATCACACATTTGACTCACACTCAACAAGTTATGATTTAACCCATCAACATACATAACATTCCCATCTTTAACTTTTTCTTTCAAGAAAATAGATCCTTTACCTTTTATGACAGTAGGAGTGTCGTTTCCAAATGAGACGCTCTTTTCCTTTTCTAAGGCATTATATGAGTGTAGTTTTTCTTTGTCACCTGTCATGTGTTTTGAGCATCCACTATCGATGTACCACTGGTTTTCTTGTCCTTCTGCATACAAGGTTATACCACATCTTTCTGTTCCTGATCTTTCTTTCTCCATATTTTGGGATTTAATGGCATTTGCTCCTTTTGAGATATTTGCTGAAATTTACTCCTACATTCAGATTCTTCATGGCCAAAGTTGTTACAGATTGAGCATTCTATTTCATTTTCAAGAAGAGAAAAGTTATTATAGGAAATTTTCTTGATCCCTGTCACATTCCTTTGATTGTGTGCTTCTCTAGTCATGATGGTTTTGTAAGCAACACATTGAGCAGCTTTGTGTCGAAAATTATTACATGAGAAACATTGACCATTAAAGAAGTTCCTGCGATTATCGAATCTACTAACCTGGTGATTGTAGTTTCTATTGATATTCATCTTTGAAGAAAATTGAGTACGATTTACTTGAGGTTGGTTGTGACTTCTATTCATCCTTGAAGTAAATTGAGCCTGATTTACCTAGTGATCTGCTTTATGCCTTTGCTAACGATTGTCAAACTGTTCACTGCTCTTTGTTGCATCAAGATAGCTTTTAGTGGAGGTTGACGACTTCTGTGATTGAGATGCTTCTTTAGTATATCCAAGACATGTCTTTATCAGAGGAGAATGTTGCACTTTGATAATTTCATTTAAGGTTTCTGATCCTTTAGCAAATCTAAGATTGAGAGCTTTTGTTTTCTCAAGATCCTTTCTTAGACCCACAACTTCACATTCTTGTTTTTCATTGTGTTTTTCTCTTTCAGCAAGTTGGTATGTCAAGGTATCTATAATCATATTCTTTTCTTCTAAACTGATTTTGAGTTTAGATATTTCTTCATAGAGGTCATCTTCATCTAAAGCATCCAAAAAATCATCATCTTCATAAGCCATCAGAAGTCTGTAGTCATTATTTTCATCTTCATCACTATTTGATAAACCATTGCTATCTTCATGAGTATAGTATCTCTTTTTACTTACACTTTGTTTTCTATTCCACTTGGCAGATTCCTCCCCTTTATCATATTTATCTTTATGAGGAGATTTGGTAGCATAATGAATGACTCTACCAGAGGCAAAACATTTGAAAGGTAGTTTACCTCTGAATCTTCCGGAACCCCCTTGAAGCTTCTTGACAAAGTTTACTTCCTCTTTTTCTTCTAAAATATGTCCTAATTCATTGATTTCTTCTTTTCCTTTTGCTGAAGCTTTAAATACAACTTCTCTCATATCTAATGGACCTCCTTTTCTCATATCAAAGGAAATTACGATTCTGTGAACCTATGTCATAGTAATAGTCTGTAGATCCGTATTTTCTTCTATGGAAAATACTTTTGATTTAAATTTAGTAGATAAGGATCTTAAAACCTTTTCAACTAAGGTATCTTCCTTTATCTCTTCACCCAGATTCTTCATTCAATTAACAACCTCATCTATACATAAGAAGTAACTAGCTATAATTTCATCATTGTGTATCTTGAGAGTTTCATATTAAAGTCTGAGACATTGAAGTTTAGCAAGTTTTACCTGAGAGTCTCCTTCGTAGCTTAGAATGATTTTGTCCCATATTTCTTTGGCTGATTTGAGCTGCATAACTTTGACAAAATATGATTGCGATAGACTTCCAAATAATGTATTGACAGCCTTGGCATTGGTTTCATATTGCTTTTTACCTGCCATACCTATAGGAATCGCTGATGGAAATGTATATCCTCTTTCCACGATTTCCCAAACATCTGTTCAAAGAGATTGAAGATAGGTTGTGGTTCTTACCTTCCAATAAACAAAATTGCTCCCATCAAAGATTGTTGGTTTGATGGATCCCCTACTTTCTTGATTACTCATGATGATGGATCTTCCTTCAACCGATCAAGCTCTTCTGAAGGACCTGCTTTGATTCCAATTGTTGGAAATAATACTGAGAGGGGGGTGAATTAGTATTATCAGATCAATATTTTAATTTTCAAAACTGGCTTGTCTATGCTACTTCAACTTAGTGAACTGGCGTGTAAACGCAATTGTACTTAATGCAACCAATGTATATCCAGATATCTTTTGATTTACCCAAATTATCATGCATTGAACTTTAACCAATATATCAGGAATTCATTGTACAGTGCAGTAAAAATAGAATAAAGCATCACACATAAGAAGCACACATGAACACCAAGATATAAGGTGCAAACCCAATGTGGGTGAAAACCACCTGCTCTTGTCATCTCTGTCTTCTTTTAATAATAAGAAAATTATGTTTACAATTTTTGTACTGGTGTAGTCTTATACCAGTACGCAAGCTTCTACTTGCAGAAGGCTGCAACCTTCTCTCATTCTCCAGCTTCTACTAGAAGGGAGCTACAACCCCCTAGCTCTTGTACTAGTTGATATGTTTACTAGTACGTAGGTGCCAGCCTACAAAAGGCTACAACCTTCTCTTTTCTTCCAGGGACCATGTTTCATAAATTTTCAGACTAGATCCATCAACAACATCATTCAATCATCAAATATACCTGCATCAACCAATCTCCTTAACAACCCATTAATCTAATCATTCAGAATGTTGTCACCAGAATACAGTAACTAGAACCCAAAACACTGCAACAACAAACAAAAGCAACTAAAACATATTTTATAAGGTATACGCTACTTCCATGTGTCGAACCTACGTGCATACACACTTTCCTCAAAGCGAACCGACATACAGATCTACAAATCAAAATTATGATATATACGCTACTTTGATATGTAGAACCAGTGTGTATATGCTTCTTTTCTAAAGTGAGCCTGCGTACAGAACTGTAAATGATGATTTAAACATTACAACAATTCCAGACATCTGTTATACCCAGATCATCATATTTACTGACTACAACATGCCTTAGTTATTCAGATACATAATCAAACCACATAAAGATAATTCACTTCAAGCCTTAAGATCCTGATACATCATTAGATCTTATCCTTCATCAAATGCTAAGTTTCATCCTTGGTTCAGATCAAGCACAGTACCATAAGCCAATAACCTGCATATTAGATCTCACACTTCATCAGATATTCGATACTTTCACACCTTGGCCTAATGATCTTCTCCTCCTTTTATATTTTTAGGCCTTCCTCAATACCATGGACCAAAACCACTTAGGACCAATACCTTGGACCAAATACCTAGGGTTAATACCTCGGACCAGAGACCTTGGACCAATACCATGGATCAAAATACCATGGACCAAATACTTCGGACCAAAATTTTAGTTTTCCAAGGTATACGCGCTTTCACTTTTTTGAAAGTTCATGTGTACGTATACACGACTTGTATATAGTGAACCTGCGTATATATGCAACTTGGTCAATGGTGAACTTGTGTATACCTCTCTTTCTTCATGCTGTGAAGACTAATCTGTAATTCTTTGTTGTTTACCTACTATACTGTGATCTTCCATATGAGTGAGTTGTTCTACTACAAGTGGGTTTCCATCAAGTACAACACATACATCATAATTCCAACGTATAGTTTCTTGAGTTGAAAGCTCTAGATTCTTCTCAATTTCCTTATTAATTTCTTCAACAATTTACTATATAGTTTCCTGAGCTTGAACTGATTATTTAACTCGCTTTGCATTAGAAGTATCAATAATTGTTTGATTAAAAACTGATTTACTTGTTCAGGAGATTCAATATCTATTATTATTTTCTCCTTAAGAATAATTCCTACCACTTATTCTTCAGGCATTAACTATTATATGCCCTTCAGATTTTCTGACATTTCTACTTTACCTTATTCCATATTTGTTCTCTTTGGGCTTTGATTGAGTATGAGGCTGATTTATTGGATATTGTGATAAATGTAACTATATACATCCATTCCCTTAACATTCTCCTAAAATGTTGTCTAAACATAAATTATGTAATGATATTTGTGAAGGATAAGCTTATTCCTTCGAAGAGTCGTAACTTTGCAAGAGGAATGCCAAAAACTATACTTCTCTGCTTGAGATAATAATCATAAGCATCATGTCTAAATTTTTGTAAATTTATTTTTTCTTCCATACCAATAAAGTGATCCTTTGAACAGATTGGTGGTTTGATCCAAAAACTCTGGCGATTAGGTTTTGAGCACCTGTAGCGAGGGCAGGCTCTGTTTCTTTGCATTTGCAGCGACGACAGGCTCTGTCATTCTGCTGTGTTCAATATCTAAGGACTGAAATCGATCCCTCTCCTTAAAGGACTGTGGGTACACTCCTTATGGAACCCCAGTCGGGGGGAGGTGAAGAACCTCCCCCACAAAACGACAATGAAATGTTCGAGAATCTGGCAGAGAAGGAAAGCCTAAACCAGAATGGGGACGACACTGACCAGCAAGCAAAACAAGGAGAAAAGGCGTGAGAAGTTCATTATGCTACATGCAAACTAGTTGTTGCGATTCGACCAAGAGTTGAGCTGCCAGGACATCGCATCGAAGCAATAATACAGTTTATGAAAGACCATGCCCTAATAGGGAAGTTCAAAGGACTGTGGCCAACCAAAAAAGCACTGCGAACTTGGATAAACACGAAATGGCACCCAAAGGGGCACATCACCTTGCAGCTAGGACTGAAAGGTTTTTTCACTGCTATTTTTAATTGCTTGGAGGATAGAAATAGGGTCCTGGATGATAGACCTTACTTCTTCAATGCTGTTGGATTGTTTCTCAAAGGCTGGGTAGAACGATTCAACCCAGATACGGTGGACCTCAGCTGGGCTCCGGTGTGGATCCACTTATATTCACTCCCTACAGAATTTTGGGAGGAAGAATCCCTGAAAGTGATAGGAAATACCCTGGGTGAGTTTGTCAAAATCACAGAGGAAACGAAGACAGGTAGATATACCTATTACGCCAGAATTTGTGTTTATATGGATCTCAATCAAGCTCTTCCAGATGCAGTAAATATCTCTTACTTTGACAAGGATTAGTTACAAATTATTGACTATGAACATGTGCCTTTTCGGTGTCGAAGATGCCATGCTCTTGGGCACTTATTCAGAGATTGCCCTTTAACTCAGAAACCCTCCCCTATTTCGGATCCGGAAACCTCTAAAGGAAACGGCTTCATCAAAGTGGCTAATCGCAGAAGAGAACATAAGAAGCAAGCCCCAAAACCAAAAGCAGCACAAACCAGTCAACCAAAGCCATCCACAAGCAACATCTTTTGGGCCCTAGCAGATCAATCAGAAACTCAAATGAATTTGTCAAAGCCAGAACCTAAGAACGATGACAATCCAAAAAAAGGAGGATCCACCTTGTCACCAACAGATACTCATGGTAAGGAAGCTTCGACCTCAGATAAACAAAAAGATATATTATGGATCACCCAAGACAAGAAACTGGAGATCCCAACCACAACTATCTGCACAAAAGAAGAACCAACTGAAGAACAAGATTATTCTCAATTTATGGATGAAGAAACAGACACAATAGATATTGGAGATTTAGAACTTCCGAGCCTTGAAAAGGCCTGCACAACCAATAATTTTGACAACATTCCAGCCGGACAGCTCAAAAACCTGGAAGAAGTTCTATCAAGGGCACAGAGGCAAAAATCTCTAGGTATTGAGACAGGAAGCCCTTGGGACAGAAGACTCATTGCCAAAGATATTAAAAAGCGAGGAAGAAAAACCATTCTTCAAAGAACAATCAAGGTGGGACAAATCTTAGTGGATTCAGGCGGGTATGCCAAGTTAACTAAGTACTTTAGTCTTGAAATAAATCTTTCTCAATGAAGCTAATCTCTTGGAATATTAGAGGGCTTAATGGCCCCAGGAAAACCTGACTCCTCAAAATCATGTTAAAGCAAGAAAAACCTCAAGTTCTATTCGTGCAAGAGACAAAGTGCGATTCCAATGTACTTGATAGACTAGCCAATAAATTCTGGCCTGGAAGTCACAATATAACAGTGGATGCAAATGGAACCTCAGGAGGTCTCGCTATTCTATGGGATTCCAGAGCTATGGAGCTCACCAACTTTCATGCTCACAGGAACTTCCTTCAAGAAACTTTTCACATTTTAGGAACAAACCAATATGGACTCTTAAGCAATGTTTATTTCCCACAGGAAACTCAATGAAAAGAAGAGATCCTAAATGCCCTCTCGGCTCTTAATCAAAACATATCACTTCCACTTTGGATCGCAGGTGGTGATTTTAACATGATTACAAGAATGGATGAAAGAAGAGGAGGCAGGGGTAGAAGCTCTCAAGAAGGATCGCTTTTGAAGGACTTTATTCAAAATAACTGGCTCATCGATCTCCCTTCTAATAATGGAATTTTTACATGGAACAACAGACAAGCAGGAAGCCTCCAAATTGCATCTCGGTTGGACAGGTTTCTTCTTTCAAATAATTCCATTCATCTCAGGGGTGATTTTTCCGCCTCCATCTTGCCCTTCATTGGCTCCGATCATTGGCCCATTTCACTTCATTGGTCTCGACCGGGGAACAATACTCGCAGACCTTTTCGCTTTGAAGCCTTCTAGCTGACTCATCCAAATTTTCATAAGCTCATTAGCATAGAATGGAAAAGCTTTCATTCACCTCCAAGTTCCAAAATGATCCAATTTCAACAAAAACTCAAGTACCTTAAAGGCAAGATCAAGCACTGGAATCGAACTTCATTTGGAAATATTTTTCAAGGGAAAGAAACCATTGAACAGGACAGGAAGCACCTACAGCAAAAGATCATCACTCTTGGCAGATCGGATGACCTTGCAGAACAGGACAAAACCCTTGAACTGAAACTTATGGAAAAGGAAAAGCAAGAAGAAATGTTGTGGAGGCAAAAATCAAGAATCAAGTAGCTTAAAGATGGTGAAAAAAACACAAAATTCTTTCATAGCACTACAACCCAACGTAGAATGCACAACAATATCACCCACATCCAAACTGGGCAGGGCAGCAAAGTTGAAAAACATGAAGATATAGAGGCCGAACTCCTAAACTACTTCAAGCAGGTGCACAGAGAACCAATCGGTGACCGTTCTCAGGCCATTCAAAATATCAAAAGCAATATCCCCAAACTCATTTCAGATGAGCATAATCAGATGCTCCTCAAATTTGTCGATCTTCAAGAAGTGGAAACAACAGTAAGACAATTAAAAGCCGGCAAAGCCCCAGGACCGGATGGTTTCACCTCCAACTTCTTCCACAACTTCTGGGACCTAATCAAGAATGAGGTTTGGCAGGTTGTGGAAGAGTCTCGCTCTCTTCGTTGGATGTTCCCAGGGATAAACACTACTTTTATAGCCCTGATTCCTAAAGTGGAGAAGCCTTGTAAGCTGGATAAGTTCAGACCGATAGCTCTCTGCAACATAATTTACAAGATAGTCTCAAAAATTATAGCCACCAGACTAAAGTTTTTTCTTCCTCTGATCATCTCGCCAGAACAATCTGGATATGTGGAAGGCAGGCAAATCACGGACGGGATCATCCTTATGCATGAAATAATTCACTCCTTAAAGATCTCCAAGAAGCCAGGTATGCTTCTCAAACTTGATCTCTCCAAATCTTTTGACAGCCTCAGCTGGAAATACATTGAAAAGGTTCTTCTGGCTTTTGGTTTTGATGCTTCTTGGGTTCGATGGATTATGAGCCTCATAACTTCCTCTTTCTTCTCTGTTCTAATTAATGGCATACCATCTGAGACCTTTCATCCCACCCGTGGCATCAGGCAAGGCGACCCCCTCTCCCCTTTCCTCTTTATCATAATGGCGGAAGGTCTAGGGCGTAGTATTAAACATGCTCAGCAAACAACCCGTCTCAAAGGCCTCTCCTTTCACAACTCCCCTGTATTTCACCCATCAACAATTTGTGGATGACAACACGCTTTACGGGCACCCCTCAGTACAGGAAGCCAAACAACTCAAATCTCTTTTATCAGATTTTTCAGAAGCCTCCGACACTTCTATAAATCAGTCCAAATCTCAAATTTTCTTCTTTCATACTCCCTCGGTTATTCAGTCAACCATCTTACGCATCCTAAGATTCTCCTCGGCCAAACTCCCCTCCTCTTATCTAGGAGCCCCCCTCATAGCCTCCGGCTTGAAGCACTCCTCCTCGAGATCCCTCCTAGTCAAGCTGGAAGCTAGGCTCTCCTTATGGACCCATAGATCTCTTAATTTGGCTAGCCGTCTCGTCTTGATTAAAGCCGTCCTTCAAGCTATGCCCCTCTACCTTTTTTCCATCCTGGCCGCTCCGAATTGGGTTCTCAAAGAATTAAAATCTATCCAAAGGGCTTCTCTGGGGCAGCAGTGGACTTCATCGCAAATGGGCTCTTGTCAAATGGGAAACTGCTTGTCTTCCAAAGAAAGGAGGCGACATTGGATTACGAGACCCCACTCACAGCAATGCAGTCATGGGCGCTTGGATATGGTGGAAATGGCTCTCAGGCCCCCCTACTCCTTGGGCTATTTTATGGACAGCCAAGTATGTGGGAAATTGTCCTAAGGAGGAACTCATCAGAATTTCAGAGATTTGTAATGGTTCAATTATATGGAACTCAACAAAATTGCACAGGAACCTCATTCAGCAGCACAGTTTTTGGGAGGTGAAAAGCGGTGACCAGGCTAGATTTTGGGACGACTCTTGGCAACAGTTTCCCAAACTTAGGGACCTTTTCCCACATTTTGTCCCCCCGGAACAGGCTCTACATCCCCTAAACAAGGTTGGGAACTTCTGGAGCAATACCACCCAGCAAGACTATAGAGAATGGCTCAAAGCATCCCAGATCATAGCTCAAGGGACTATATAAGAACAACTAACACTAGACACAGAACTAATAAAAAGGAAAATACAGTACTCCGAGGAAAAAGACATTCTCACATGGGGATATGAAGAAAGAGGTGCCTACTCTGCCAGAGAGGCTTACAATTTACTTATCAAAGACCAAATCAGGCCCGATATGCTATGGAATAAGATATGGGACCCTTCCATTTGGCCAAAAATATCTACCTTTCTTTGGCTCCTCTGCCACAAAAGGATTCTCACTTGGGACAATTTGAGAAAGAGAAATTTCATTGGTCCCTCCATATGCTTCATCTACAAAAAATAAGAGGAGACAATTGAACACCTCTGGTATCACTACCTACTGGCACACAAGCTATGGCAAAAAATAAATTTTCGTTGTCAGAAAGAGGCAGGGGTGAGTGGAGACATAACGGCTACAATACGCAACTGGGAACCTCACCCATATCGAAGCAAAATCCTGAATTTTCTCTGGAAGCTCATTCCAGGTTTTGTAACATGGACCATTTGGAAAGAGAGAAATAGTAGAATCTTCAAAAACCAATCCAAATCATTGGATGAGATATGGAAAATCATACATCAAAACATTGAAGAAACCATATCTCTAAAAAATTGGTACCAAGGGGATTCCCCACCCTCCCCCAGGAACAATCAATCTGGAATAATTGGAACTTCCATAGAAAGCAAGACTAGTTGATCAAAGGAACAAGGCCCCCAAAAGCCCCCTCATCGGTGAAATGGTCACCTCCTCCAAGAGACATGTATAAACTTAATTTTGATGCGGCCTCAAAGGGCAACCCAGGGAATTCTGGATTTGGAGGAACTATCAGAGATTATAAAGGAGTCAATATCACAGCCTTCCTGGGCTCACATGGATGGGACACCAACAACTTTGCTGAGCTAGAAGGTCTTTGCCAGGGGCTTCTAATAGCACAAGATAAGAATCTTTTCCCGCTCCTCATAAAGGGAGACTCTCAAATCCTCATCCAAATGGTCTCGAAAATCCTTCAGGGATCCCCATCCTCCAAGATTAGCAATAGTTGGAGACTGGCTCAACGGCTATTGCAGATTGAGTGATGGATTGGCTCTCATAGAGCGATCTCCTTCACCCACATTAGAAGAGATGGGAACAAAGTTGCGGACCTCTTAGCTAATTTTGGAGTTGACAGTAGACGACACCTTCTTGTTGGATCACCAGCAAATCTTTTATCTGATTCTCAACTCCTTGAATTCAACAATCTGATGCAGGAGGAAAGGCCTGAGTTTGAAGATGCACTCCCGGATCCGGGTGGCAAGTATGCTCGCACGGTTCTCCATGCAAACATTTAATGCCCTGTATTGCCAACTACAAGGCAGCGTGGCTTCCCAAGAGGTTAAAACATGCGAGAGCAGGTATGTAATTAAGTTCAAATCGGGAATGGGATCGGCATTTATGCTCGGCGTTGTTCGATGCAACATTCTCTGGGTTATAAATATGGCGATCCATGGCTTTCTCACCCTATTCTGTGCTCTGAGACGTGGCATTTCGGTTGGGTGGATGGCAGCAGAGATTGATGGCATAATTCAGGGGCATGGCTGCAAGCTCTCAGACAGTTTTCCTAAGGGTAATCCTCTTCCTGTTATGAATTTCTGCACTTTGTTTATGTTGGCTATCTCTGTGGATGTCCTGGTCGTTAATGTGGAGCTATTGGTCAACACCTTGGTTTGGTTAGTTGGTAGCCTGGTTAAGCATACCTTTGGCCTTAATTGTCCTTTTTTTTTCGTCATACTCCACATAATCCTTCACCCAACTCCCTCTGTTCTAGCATAATGGTTCGCTCTAGTAAACGCCATCGCTCTGGGGGTCGCCGAGACACTCGTTTACATTCTCCTACCAGTTTTGCCCTAGAAACTGAGGCGGAACCGCTCAGTCCCTCTTCCGCTTAGGAAGCTGAGCCATCTGCTAGCTCTGGTAGGAAGCCCAAACCCAACAGTGCTTTTCAAACTACGCACTTTAAATTCCAGAGTAACCTGCACAGACCTTTGGTCATCGCTCACATCACTCTCATTCTCTCGGAGGAGGAAAATCTTGTCACCCCCTTGACCTGCATCGCCCCTGAGCCCTCTCCTAGTAGTGACAACTCCACGGACCGTGACAGCAAGGATAATTGGGCTAAAGAAAAGGCTGAAGAGGAGGCTCTTCTCAGAAATCTCCCTCCTCTGGATGACACTATGCCTTTGGCTGAAGACAAAGTTCATGGTGACATAGAACAGGACATCTAGCAGCAATCTCAGTGGCAATGAAGGTTTCAATGATGGCAATACGGCCCGAGACGAGAAGGATATTAATGAACCGGCACAAGAGAAATAGTATTTCCTGGGACAATCTCTCTTTTTTTTGTTCAGATCTCATAACTTTGTTGACTCTTTTATGTATCTGCCTTACTCGTCTGTAGCTCCCAGATGGGATTTTTCTCACTCTGTGTTCGCGACGCTGCATGATTTTTTGGGTTTTTGGACAAACTCAGTTTCTCTCCTGGCCGATGTATGGTCTTCTCTATGTATGCTTCTGGTTTCAGGGACTCTGTAATGGCTTGCCCCAGCTTGTCTGTAATGGGGTAGCACTGTTTTGTCGAGTGTAGAAATGCCTTGCTCATATGTAAAAATATTTTATGTTTCAGTTAATAGAAGTTAGTATTTGCAGAGAAAAAAAAAATAAAGTGATCCTTTGAGATAACTTGATTAAAATTATCAAGATTTATAAAAACATAGTGAAAAGGCAAATGTTGATGAACATAATTCTTTGAGTACTTGTATAATCACAAATGATTATGAACAAAAAATTTAGGATCATATCTAAAATGGGGAAGAGAGTGTAACCACACCTATTTTAAACCATCTACCTCTACTACAAAATGTCCTCTATCTTTTAACATCATCTCACCAATTTTATTGGGAAAACTGGGCCATAGCTTCTTTTGAGCTTTTTGCATGAACTTACTAATTCCATTAAGTGTTATTGAGTTTGAAATTTCACTTAAAACTAGTCTATCTAGAAAATACCAGGAAAATACATGTGTTCCCACTTCACTACCATAGACTCTGATATAGGAAAAAATTTCCTCAATAGGCCAGTCTCCAATTTGAGTCAAAACATATTGGACTTCTTTACTAACCCTTGGTGGAGTTTTACTAAATAAAACTTCATGAAAACGAAGAATAATGTTGTTTCCTATTTCATAAAAATGATATTTATACTTAATTTCCCATAAAATGGAACGTAACTAGTGAATACATTGTTGAAGATTGGAAGAATAACTCCATTCCATCAATGGAAAAGGAATATATGTAATGACAATATCTACAAGATATGATGACATGGAAAACCCCTGTCCAAACCCTAGAGGGGCAACTTGAGAGAGTTGGATTTCAGTTAGGTTTTGGGGAAGAATATATTTTCAATTAAACCTTTTGGAATCTTTCATAATGTTGTAAATGAGTGGAACCCACTCTAATTTGCAATGTTTAGGGTTTGGCTCATCATAGAATGTCAAAAACATTTTGATTATAAATATTTGAGGGTTTTTGAATTACCTTTTTGGATAAGATTTTAGTTTCATTTTGAAATCCTCATGATCCTCAAGCCATTTTTTAGTTTAAGTAGCATAATCCTTATTCCTTTTGTCAAGTACATTGTTCTTCAAACTAGTCAAGCATTCCTTGTTTAGGAAAACCTTGAGAGGATTAAGCTTGTAGATTATTATAGAACTTTGGGTCTCCAAGAAGAAATAACATTTTTCTTATGATAAACAATTGAGCATGTCTAAATATGGGCATTTGAGATTATCCATCTTACCATGTCATAGTGTGGGAACATGACTTGGCTAGTGGTGATTTTATGCAACTCTATCCTTTTGATTGCTTCATAATTCACTGCTTTTGGGGACGTTTTAAATTTTGTAATGTTGGGTATTTCCATTCACTTTATTCAAATATATCATAAATCCCTTCCTAAGTGGTAGAGCCTACATTCTATGCTTTGAAAGTTGTGTCTAAGAGAAAAGATGAATTGGGATTTTTTTCTTCTAGTATTTGAACCTTTGTCATTTTCATCTTCGTCTTAACATTTTCAACTGCAAGTTTTGAAGATTGTGTTTTTCCTTCCTTCCTTGTTTTTATCTTGTAAATAACAAAGAAGTATTGATAATATGTAAAACTTGAAAATAGAAGGTAAATTTAAAACAAAACTCAAAAAATTACTAACTAGTTGAAATTAAATCCTTGAATAAACTAGTAGTTTTCTCATAAATTTGAAATTGGAGTACTAAAAACATAGTGAATAGCTTACAAGGTTAAAGATGTAACACCTCCTCCCACATTTACCCACTTTTACAAACTCTCTAGAGTAAACATGAGATGAGTGTTAGTATGATATGACCTGACCTTTATGTTTGAGTTGTGGAAGTGGAGCCTACAAAAGGGAAACTTACTTATACCCCTCAGGAACACCAGATCACCCAGAAGTCAACCAACAACCTCTAGTGATCGAAACTCAAGTTGGAACTTAACTTCATAATATTTACATGCAAATCACACCCTTGAAACATTGTGCATGTAATTGGAGGGCTCCAACCACACCCATAAGCCTTAATACATTCATTTATGATCTAAATTTACATGCTCTATGCCAACAATTGTGATATTTGTGCCACTTTTTTCAGGGCTGACCTATAGGTCACTTCATATAATTGTTGATAACTTTCCAGAATCAAGTCTAAGATGATAAAAAGTCTAAACAACCAACAATATGGCTAGGTCCTATCTAAGACACTCCTAATACATGATAGACATTATGTCATACATATGGTAAACATAGTAGCTATGAGTCATGAATGCATATCTGATCATGAAATTTTGAACTTCATCAAAGAATCATCAAGAAGGAAAATTCCCTCTCAAGCTAGCTGTGAAAAAACTTGTTATCCCATGCATTCATCAATAATTCAATAACTTATCAATCATGAAAAAGATCCATAGCAAGAGCACATCATATAACCCTGCATATAACCAACATATAACCAAAATAGAATCCATGACAAATCAACGATAAGATCAACATAAAACTAGTATGAGTTATCATCAATAACAACAAGAAAATAATTGATATTAACATATGCAAAAGCCAACCAAGTGAGGACTTCCACATACCACCCAAACATAGATTGGGCTTAACCAAATATTGCTTTCATCCAATCACCCTCATTCTATATTCTTAGCATGAATGTGGGATCATATGGGTTAAACCAAAATAGAACCAACCAAGGATTCTAGGGGCCAAACAACCTCAACCCTCAACCAGTGATTTCACATAAATGGTCTAGAACTCACTAATACAAAACCATATTGGTCTCTTCCCAAGTTGTCCAGGGATCTAGGGAATATTATCTCAACACATAGCCTCCAATGAATCCAAGCTCTTACAAGATCCAAAGAATTTCCATCTCAATCCATAGCCTCTTGGGAACCCAAGTTGTTCCAGGGCTCCAAAGATTCCATCCCAACCCACATCCAATAGGGAACCTAAGAACCAATCGAAAATACAAATAGAGAGCCCACTACATCATGGATATCCAAGAAATGGCGAGGCAAGGTTGAAACCACTATCAATCCAGTAAAATACCCATATCAATGATAGAAAATAACCAAGTAACCACATGCATGTACCATGCATCCGAATCTCAACAGCTAATCCATGCATGCAACCCATTACTTGGAATGTAATCTTGTTGTAGCTATTGATCCAATTTTCTCCTTGTGATCCCTTCTTTTCCTTTTCTTTCCCTTTGATTTCCTTTTCTTACTTTCTTGCTCTCTCCTATCGGAGCTCTTTCTCTCTCTCTCTAAAATTGTTTCAAAGTCAAAGCTGACAAAAAGCTATGAATTGTTTCTCTTATGCCTTTTATCATTGATGTCTAGTCT
Source organism: Pinus taeda (assembly GCA_000404065.3). Lineage (NCBI taxonomy): Eukaryota > Viridiplantae > Streptophyta > Pinopsida > Pinales > Pinaceae > Pinus > Pinus taeda. Next base: position 56,845 of record APFE030193460.1, read on the forward strand.
CTTCCTTTCCTTTTCCCTTTTTCTTTCATTTTCCTTCATTTTCTTTATAATTTCCCCTTTCATTAATATTTGTGCTCTTCACCTTCCTTTTCTCCTATTTTCCTTTGTTTCCTTAATTAAATTCCATGTATTACCTCCTTGTCTTTGCTAATTTCCATAACCATTAATAAACCGCAATTGATGCCCACTATAATGTGTTCCCACCATTCAACTTGGAATATGTGTCCCATGACTAGTATGCAACCAACTCACAAATAGATAGATAAATGACTTGAAAATTATAGTCTTCGAGTGGGAGACCTCCTTTACATTACATAAATGAACAATTCTTGGATGATTCAAATGAAAAAACCTCCTTTCTATATTTAAGAGTCTAAGGGGTCACAATATAATCAAAGCTGACATGACAATAATAATGTAAGGGAACAACAATAACAATAGTGGGATTCTATGGGGCACAATAATAATAATATGGGGACAAAATGGGAACAACAACAAAAATAAGGGGGCTACACTTATAATAAAAATGAGGGAATGCATTAGTATTATTAGAACCTAACATGCCCCTCCTTCAAAAAAGTGTTGTCTTTAATGCTTGAGTAGTTTTGAATGCTTTTGTATAAAATTATTGTCCTCCTATGTGGTATATTCAATGGGTAAGTTCTTCCACTTGATGAGATACTCTGAAATTGATCGATTCCATAGCTGTCAAGTTCTTTCTTCAGTTATTGATTCAAGTTCCAATATGAATTTTCCTTCCTCGTTAAGTTCTGGAAATATTGTTTGAGCTAGGAGCTTGTCACCTATAACCTTCTTTAAGCATGAAACATGGAAAAATGGGTGCACTTGGGAATATGCAGGAAGCTCAAATTTGTATGCCATGGTACCAATATTTTGCAACACCTTGTAATGATCATAATAATTTGGTGATAATTTATCATCCTTATTACCTTGCTTGAGGGACATTTGCTTGTATGGTTGTAGCCATAAAAATACCTAGTCGCCTACATCAAAACTTCTTTCGCTATGATGTTGATATGCCTATTGTTTCATTCTATTATGTGCCAAAGTGAGGTTATCCTTTAAGAGTTGGAGAAATTATTGTTGATGATCGATGTGATATTGCATTGCTTGAACCTTAGAATTTTCTCTTAAAGATGATGTGATGGATGGTGGATGATATCCATAATGTTCCATAAATGAGGTTATATTTGCTATAGTATGGAAGGAAGTGTTATACCACCATTTATCCAAAGGTGACCACTTGACCCATTGTGTCTATTTATCAGATACAAAGAAACAAAGATATACATCCAAACATGTGTTCACTGTCTTAGTTTTCCCATTAGATTGAGGATGATAAGATGAGCTATGAGCTAATTGAGTACCCAAACAAGAAAATAATTTTGTCCAAAAATTTCCAGCGAAAATGGGATCTTTGTCGCTTACAATAATTATTAGGTTTCCATGTATCTTTTGATTTTTTTCCATAAATGCAGTAGCAACTGTACTGGCTTTAAATGGATGAGATAATGCACAAAAGTGTGCATACTTGGTAAGTATATCAACTACCACCATGATGACACTCATTCCTTCGAACTTGGGTAAAAATGTGATAAAATCCATTGAAACCTCCTCCCAACATTGACTTGGAATGTATAAAGGTTGCAACAAACCTGGGGTCTTAATTTTCTCAACATTATTTTGTTGGAAAAGCAAACATATTGTCACAAACTTTTGAATATAAGATTTAAGGCCATCCCAAAAAATTCCTTCTTAACATTGTGGTAAGTTTTTAAAAATTATAAGTGCCCTCCTAAGGGAGAGGTGTACGATTCCAGAAGAATATTTTATTTGATTTGGGAATTCTTACAAAGGTATAAGCTATCTTTATACCATAATGAATCAATTTTCCAGCTAAATGTAACACATGTATTGGGATCTTGCTGCAACTTTTAAATGAGTGCCCACACTTCTTCATCATTCGTCCATTCATCCCTTGCTTTGGTTATCCAATCTCATTGGATAATGGAAATGGCATAAAGAAATGATTCCACATCCTCATCCTTTCTTGAGAGTGCATCTACAAGAACATTTTGCTTCCCTTTTTTGTAGATTATTTCAAAGTCATAACCCAATATATTTGCGACCCTCTTTTGCTACTCTTCTAAAGATAATCTTTGTTCTAAAAATTATTTAAGACTATCATGTTTCATTTTTACCTATAAGTGTATTCCCATTAGCCAAGGTCACCAGTTTTTAAGTGCATGTAGTATTTCCAACATTTCCTTCTCATAAATAGATTTGTGTAAATACTTTCCTTTGATTGGACGACTTTCAAAAGTAATGGGTATTCCCTCTTGCATTAAAGCAACACCAATTACATTTCTTGAGGCATCACATTCGACAATAATGGTCTTTGTGAAGTTTGGCATAGCTAAGACCAGTGCTTGTCACATTGCCTCTTTAAGATGTTCAAAGGCCTTAGTTGCTTCTGGAGTCTACGAAAATGCATCTTTCTTCAATAATCTTGTTAGAGGTGTTTCTATTCTCCCATAATTCTTAACAAACTTGTGATAATACCCTATCAACCTGAGAAACCCTCATGGATGCTTTATGGATGTGGGGATTTTCCATTCCTTAATGGATTTAATTTTCTTAGGGTCTACCATAACACCCTCATGAGATACAATATGCCCTAGATATTCCACCTCTTGTACTCCAAAGAAACATGGAGGTTTTTGCATATAATTGTTTCTCCTCCAATAGTTTGAGAACCCTTTCAACATGTTGGACATGATCCTTCCAAGACTTGTTGTAGATTAGTACATCATCAAAAAATAGAAACAAAAATTTTATAAGGAAGGGTTTGAAAATTGAATTCATCAAACCTTGAAATGTAGAAGGTGCATTGGTAAGGCCAAAAGGCATGACCAAAAATTCGTGATGACCCTCATGAGTTCTAAATATTGTTTTCAGAATGTCTTCAATCTTCATTCTTATTTGATGATATCTTGAACGAGCATCCAACTTTATGATGTAAGTTTCTCGATGTAATTCATCCAATAGTTCATCGATGATATGAATGTAAAATTTATCTTTAATAGTGAGCTTGTTGAGCTCCCTATAATATTGACACATGTGCCATGATCCATCCTTTTTTGCACCAATATTATTGGAGCAGAGAAAGAACTTTGACTAGGTTGAATTGTACCAGCCTCTAGCATTTCTGCAAGCATATGTTCAATTTCACTCTTTTGGGCATAAGGATATCTGTAAGGCCTCATGTTTGGAGGAACACTTCCTAGAATCAAATGAATAGCATGATCATGATCATGAATAGGTGGAAGGCCTTTGGGAGCCTCAAATACCTTAGAATGATTGTCCAAGACTTTTTAGAGATATGGAGAAATAGATGATTTCGATGTTTGAACCTCTAGTGAATATAATTATGCCATTACGCCCCATTGTTATTTATTTAGAAGTTTTGTCATGCCATTAGAGTTGATTATATCTCCTAGTTTCCCTGTGATACCCCTCAATTCAACTTCCTTTCCTTCCCAAAAAAATTCATGAAAAGTTCTGGAAAATTCAAAGTTATCATACCCAAATATTGTAACCATTGGACTCCTAGTACAACATCAACACCACCCATTTGAATGGAGAGCATTGGAATATTCAATACATATTCCCCCATAGTTAGCTTGATATTATAGCACTTTCTAGAGAAAATTATAGTTCCTCCATTTGCAACCATCGCTTGACACTTTGGTGTTGGGTATAGGAAGCAATTCAATTCCTTAGCTATCTTACAATGAATAAAATTATGGGTACTACCCGAATCAATTAGTGCTATTACATTTTTCTTCTTGATATGTCCTTCTATATTGGGAGTTTGATGAGTGGTCATTCTTGCCAATGCATTAAAACATATGATCGGATTCATTTATTATTTCTCTAGGGTTGGATCATGGTGGATATCCTCTTGTTTTGAAGTTTCTTGTTCCTTTTTTTCCTCTTCTTCAAAATCTATGGAAAATAATTTCTTCTCAGCACACTTATGACCTTTAGTGTATTTTCTATCACAAATGTAGAAAATCCCTTTTGCTTTTTTTCTTCCAACTTTTGTGGTGTCAACCTTGTAGGTTGTGGAAGGCTAGGGGCTGAAATACTTCCATGTTTATAGTTGTGAGTGGTAGGCTTCCTTATTGCCATAATTTTTCTTTCAATTTTTCTTGCCAACCTGAGTTCCTTCTCCAATGAATCAAGTTCCCAAAGGCGAACCTCATGTTGGATGTTATCCTTTAAATTCCCTATTAACACATCAATCTTGTGCTCTTATGGAATGTCATTTACCATTATATTCAATTTTTGGAAGTCCTCAATATGCTCTTCCACTAAACCCTTTTGTTTGAGATTTATCAATTGGCTAAAGAAGGTGTTTCTCTTTGTATCCTCATAATGTGATATCATTTCCTCTATAAAAATTGACCATGTGACAAGTGGCTTATGAGAAAAAATCCATCGATATCATACAAACTAATTGGGTTCTAAATATAGAGTTTCAATGCGTACCTTTTGTGTGTGTTTCACATTATGAAGATCAAAATATTGCTCCATTTGTAGTATCCATGTTGCAAGATCCTTGCCATCAAACTTCCTCAGATTGATCTTTGGAATATGGTGGGTCTTCAATCCAACGTTAGATTCTATGAAATCATGACTAAAATTTCTTTTTTTCTCATCATGTGTTTCATCTAATATATTTTTTCCATTAGGAGGCATTTATTGTACAAACTTTGTGAAACCTTCATTCAAACCTTTCGTGTCTGCTTTTAAACTATTATTCAAATCCTCCATGTTGCCTTTCATTTTTTCTTTTATGTCATCCTTCAAACCTTCCATGTTTGATTTTAAACTATTCTTCAAACCATCCATCTTATATTCCATTTCATTTTGGTTTCCATTTTCTTGATTCAAGTCATTTTGAAATCAAATAATGATATATATGCTTCACTATGCCCTTTAAATCACTTCGAACTGATTTTTCAAACAAAAGTTATGCAATCTTTAAAAACAATACACACATTTTTCTTTATTTTAGGAGCTCGACCTTGAAAGGATTCTAACTCTGTAAAATCGAATATCCAAGTTCTGAAATTTATACTTGTGGTAGATTTCTGAGTCCTCTTTCCAAATCCACAATTATGATCGAGATTGGATTCTTCAAGACAGAGTTATGCTAAATCTCCCACAATGACCTGATTATGGAATGGTTCAGTAGAGTTTATTTGTAAAGGATTCCACGTGTCACTGTTTAAACCTTAGACCCTGAGATTGCTACAAAAAACTAATTAAGCCAATTTTTAATAATTCAAATCTGATGCCTGAAATGAAAGTTATGATGATTTTTCCTAGGACACATGTTTGAGACAAAATTTTGTAGCCCACAAATGCCCTAACTTCCTCAAAGCATATCTCCAAAAATATAGTGAACCAAGATCTGAAATTTTTAACAAAATTTTTAGTGATTTTGGCTCCACGTGGTAAAAATTACATCTTCTAAAGCCCCTATAGATATATATATATATATATATATATATATATATATATAATATATATATATATATATATATATATATATATATATATATATATATATATATATATATATATATATATATATATATATATATATATATATATATATATATATATATCTATATATATATATATATATATATATATATATATATATATTTATAGCGAAAAAACCAATATGACCTATTTGAAGAAGCGAAAACCTAGAATCCAAATCCCTAATACCAAATTTTATGAAACCAGCTCAAAAATAGATAGGTAAAAGATTTAAAAATTATCCTCTTCAAGGGGGAGACCTCCTTTACATTACATAAATGAACAATTCTTGGATGATTCAAATGAGAAAGCCTCCTTTCTATATATAGGAGTCTAAGGGGTCACAATATAATTAGAGTTGACCTAACAATAATAATGCAAGGGCACAATAATAACAATAGTGAGCTTCTATGGGGCACAATAATAATAATATGGGGACTACATGGGCACACCAATAACAATAAGGGGGCTACACTGAAAATAAAAATAAGGAAATACACTAGTATTATAGGGACCTAACAATGCCCTTGGTTTCTTATTTTATTTACATGGAAAATCAACTAGGGGTTGTTACAAATGCCTGCCCCTTGGGGGAACACCATCCTCAGTGTTCTATGACACTTATGACCAAAAAAACATACTCCTTATGGAGCTTTATAAGCACAACTCGATGTGTTATTTACAATGACAAGTTTCTAAAAACATGACAACATATTTCTTATGGAGCTTTATAAACATAGCTCGATACAATACTTACCATGATATACACATATATACATATGCATATTTTCTTTAACCAAAAAATAAAAGGATACAAGGCTTGCATCCATGACAAGGGAATCCAAGTGCTCACACCTCAACCCTCAAAGTAGTACCAATATTCACCTCCTTCCCAAGAAGTCAAAAATCCACTGCCAAAATCAAAGCCTACTTGCAATGTCTAGTGCTACAATCCTTATGTTACTTGTTCTCTCAGTGAATAGTTACCGACTCATTGTCCCAAGGAACACTCCCAATGTGCTTCTGATTCCATTTGGCAGTTTTAATGACCAAAACAAATTTATTCCTCAACCTTCCCTTCTCTTCTTCCAACTCCCTCAGGTAATCTAATTACCCCCTTTCATAGTCACTCACCGTGCAAGTTCCTTGATATCCCCTTCTCTTCTTTCTAGTCCCCCAGGTGATCCATCCATTGGAAAGATTTCCTTGCATCGGAATGTACAAAATCCAAGCCATATCCCTACCTTAAAACCATCATATTAGTCATATCATGCTTATAGCAATGAATGGATACTATTGGGTACCAGTGTCCCACAATAGCCCTGCTCCTGAATGCTTTACCAACATATTGTTGCATGTTCCAATTCCTTTTCTTGTTGCTATTAATTCTCTTGCAGTCACTTCCAACCACCCAAACCGGGTGTTTTCCATGCTTTCTTGTACCAAGTACGTAATTTAAATTAGACTCAAAAGGAATTGAATTGAATTCAAATCATGCCTCATTGACATCTCATCAATAAGGTACACTTGAAATTTTGTTTACTTCTTGTCACAAGTGTGAAATTAGCTCTTTGATCAAATCATCGTATATAAATGTATCACATTCGGTTAGCTCAAAACTCAACTATCACAAATTAGAATCCTAGATTATATGCATAATTAAAACCGAAATAAAGTATTGAGACTTATCATTAAATTGTTCTTTGTTGTTGCCTTTATTCTTTGTATTTTTCATACACGCATCAGATTAGTTTCCCAAACCTAGAAAGCACCTAGTGCCTTCTCTTCTCTTTGACCACATACACACACTAGATTGGTTTCTAATCCTGGCAAGCACCCTATGCCTTCTCTTCGATATGTAGTATCAGTAATAAGGGCATCCAAAGACTATACCGCCTCTACCCTCAATATCAACAACTCAGGATTGTCCTCTTCCCAAGTTTTCCAATGATCTAGAGACTTCTATCTCAACCCATAACCTTCCAGGAACCCAAGTTGTTACAGGGATCCAATCGATAGCCTACAAGGAACTCAAGCTATTACACGGCTCTAGGGACCATTATCTCAACCCACAACCTCCAAGGAACCCAAGCTATTACAAGGCTCCAAAGGTCCTATCCTAATCCACAACCTCTAGGGATTCCAAGAACCTATCCCTTTCACAACACATACACATACATGTGTAAAACACAACACAATGAATACACGTGTCACAATACAATGAATACACAATACACATGACACAATACCACATGTACATAACACATTTACAACATGTACACAACACCATATGTACAACATGTACATAGCAATAGTATTGCACATCCATAGACCACATTGACTCTACCAGGAAACCTTGCCTCTAGTATCTTTCCCATGCCTTACGATGTGCATCCACAACCCAAGTCCTGGGTCTATGGCTCTTTCCACTATCCATGCTTGTCATAGATTACACTACTTTAAATTTGTTGGTGTATCCTTCAACATTTCTGACCATAACATAAACATATCTATTATTATAAGAACACAATATCAAAATAATATCCACATGATACTAACCTCATAGGTCTTCCAAGGCTACTCTTCCCACTTGATTCCTCATCAAACTAGGAACCTTTGCATGCCATTCACCTACATAAAAAAATCATTCTTTCATAAGAATGACCCCCAGCGACCTTGTCAGAAATTGGCATTCATATATTCTATATCTGAATGTTATTGGAAACCCACTGATGAACCTTTGGACCTTTGATTTATTGTCCTTGAGATAAGGTACATACCTCAATAGCTTTAGGAATATGGTAGTGTACTCAACATATGGCATGGAACCCATCTTCAGCTCATAGAACTCCTTGGCCCTTTCATCATATTATCTTTTAGATAGGTACTTCTTATTGAAGAGTCTCTCAAACTCATCCCAAATCATCTCCACTTCTCTAATGCCTTTGATATGCTTCACATTGTCCCAACAGATGTTTTCTTGAAGGTAGGTATCTTGGATTTCATGTTCACTGAATAATCATGCAATATGAAAAAACTTATTCATCCCAAGTGTTGAGCCTCAAACTTACACTTCTTTACACATCCTCCCAGCCTCTTTTTCCTATTCATTTCCCTATTTTGCCACTCATTCCCTCCATCAATTTGCTCAAATCGTTGTATTATAGGACTTTTTACATGGTTTTCTAATTATGTTAATGATTGTGTTTAGTTTAGAATTTTGGTCCAAGGTGCTCCGTTTCTGCAGCTCATGCAGGGTTTACACAGGGTTTTCCGTAGCTGATCCCGGTTTCCGCAGCCAACCCCGGATTTCGTAGCTGTTTTATTAAACTCTATGTTCTAGGTGTCCTCCGGGAAGAAGAGCCACATGGGCAAGTTCGTGGAACCAAGGACATGGTGTGTGTCCCTCCAGATCATCCAAACCAGTCATCCAAGCCCGTGGTCAACGAGGAGGCAACTTCGGTCAAACAGAGGTCATTAGCGGTGGCACAGCTCTGCGTGTTCTGTTTTAGAGCGCGTGGGGAATAGGTGGCATCGTCCTCAGTTATGAAAGTAGTGGGAGACACAATCCAACAACGGATTGAATGCCCACGATGACCGTTGCCTAGATCCGAGGACGTAGCAGGACTACGTGTTTCAATTCAGCTGTTCGAATTACTTAAATTTTGTTAAGCTAGATTACCTTCTGCAGTTATAAATAGAGCGTCTTTGAACACTGGACAAGTTAGTTGTTAGTTGTTAGCTGTTGCTTTTATACCTTTGAACTCCCACTGTATTTTATTTTATGCGCAATACATGAGAAGACTGTTGTTCCATTTACGCGTGTGATTGATCTTTGAATGACTGGAGTAGGCAGAGGGCCCCTGTTTACTAAAGGCCTGTACAGTGTTTTTAGTTTCTCGCATTTCGTTTTCTTATTTCCTGTATATAATGCCTTTAATTGTTGTGTTTTAGATAGCTGTACATACATTTCCATTTCTGCTTGTTTATATTTCTGCTCTTTTCTTCATGACTGATCAGTGTGTTATGCAGGTTTCTTAGGCGTGCCCGGGACAGTTTTATGCTTTTCTTTTGCACAACTAGTGACATGTGTTGATCATCTTGTCTATGTTGCTGACCCTCTTTGTTTTGCAGCCTTTATTTCATCATTATCATTTAGTTAATTCACATATTTGCTTTTTGTTTGTAGATATCAAGTTGTTTATCTATTGATGGCCTCTTCTTTATAACTTAATATCTTTATTGAGGACCAAAACATGACTTAATGCAGCTTGGTTTAGTTGTTCAGAAACTCACAATTGCTTGACTTGTTTTTAATTGTTTATCATATGATACATTCATTTAAAAGGCAAGAGGTTAAGAAGAAGTTAAAGTATTTGTGACTAATCTTTCTTCTAGATAGGTTTACTTTAGTTTCAACATTGCTTAGTGGTTATTTGATATATATTTCATTTGCATTTCCTTGGAGCAACAGAGGCACTAGGCCAATGTCACTAGTCTTTTATTTAATGCCTTTACTTTCCTTTAAGCATTGATTTCATTTCAAGCTTTCTTGTAGAGTACTTTTAAGTTGTAAAAAGCACATCACAATCACACACATTTCACTCACTTGATTTTGAGTTTTAAGAAGCACATCACAATCTCACACACTTCACTCATTTTATTTTGTCACACCACATTAGGAGAGATATACTTAAAAACAACCCTAAAAAGTTAAAAACGACAAAAACTAAAGAAATAGTTGCCTAAGTACATACAGTACACCTCACTTCATCAGCGTACGAGCCCCGGGTTGACATTTAAAAGTTGCAATTTAGACATCACTAAATTGACCAAACATTTTTGGCGCCGTTGCCGAGGAAGTGAAATTAGGTAGCCAATTTCTAAAAAAAATATATAAAAACAAGAAAATTTCAAGAAAGGAAAATTGATAACCTCTCAAAGTATGCTCTCCTCTTGCACCTAGTGTGATCTGGAGGATCAGAAAAGAGAAAGT
>APFE030193470.1:0-27723 GCA_000404065.3 Pinus taeda
TTTTGACATATTATGTTATATATATGTGGGGTGATATTACATTTTTTTAAACTTAAAAGGTCACTTAAATAAAAATGTTTATTCTCTAATTAGAAAATAAATCCCAATTAGGTTTTGAGCTACTCCAACCATCACAAACTAGGGATAAATAGGTTTTAATGTTAAAATCACGCATAAAAGAGTAAAGTCCAAATATCATTAGAATATAAACATCATAATATTAGTGTAGGTAATAGGAAATCAATTATAGTTTATAATATATGTTGTTATATCCAATCAATCATTGAAATTTATTCAATTGAATTAATGACACTATGAACTCATTCATTGGTGAACCTCTCACACACTTCCACTTTCACGGCTAGATTATTCACTCATCTAGGAAAACGTAGTTACCTACACTATGGTAGGTTATAGGAATATCGCTTCCCTTCACCCGAAGGTGAACTCACATAAAATCACCTAGAATATGCATGGGACAAACATCCCTCAATTTTGTCTCTTTTAAGGCTTGTGTATTGAAGATTTTGTAGTTATTTATATCATTTTTTTCTATCTTTTTAATATTGTCAAGCTTGGCAACTATTACAAACCCCATCCGTAAGGTTATATGCACCTTTGAAACACAAACCATATGATTGAAACCATAACCACAATTTGAAACTATATATAGAGTGAAACCCAATGAAACATATGAAGGAACATAATCCTTTCAAGACATGCCATCAAACCGTCTTAAATCTTCGTAGTGGGATAGTTTTTCAAGTTGTAGTTGTTGAAAAATAATGTGTGTGATTTAGAAAGTAGTAAGTTCAAGGAATGTTATTAAAATGACAAAATAACATGCCCTTTCGTTGGATAAAGTCAATTATTTTTTTCCTAAGCTAAAATTTTCTTCATTATGCATCCAAGAGTTCACTCTTGATTTCATTCTCATCCAACCCACTAATCTATCGAAGGAAATGTTAGAAAAATTACCTCCCAAGGAAATAAACCTTTATTTTATGCCTAATCCTAGGCCATAGGAAACTACAAATGAATCTGTAGATCCCTTTCAATACGCCTTTCGAAATATGGAGAAGCATGACCTTAAGGATATATTTAACGAAAATGACTTTTCCTAATAAAAGAAACTTTTCATTAAGATTGTTTTAGAGAGAAGCTTGTTTTATACCATAATTATTAAACACCTTATATGTAATGAAAAATTTATTATATCATATTGTTAGAAGTGTTTTTGTCTTTATTCTCACAAACCTATTATGGTCACTATGATTTCTAGTGCAGTGTCACTTATTTAGAGGTTTTGTGGACATTTGGTCTATATGGGGAAGTTGATTTTGGAAATCCTTGCTAAAGTTCATTCATAGTAAATACATATACTACTGAGAGTGATGTATGTATTATTAGCTCCGTATTGAATGTGGTGTTACTTTTTGCTTGATAAAGGTTGATGCAATATGTTAAGAAAGGGAGATCTCTTTTGCATTGTTTTTTTTAAAAAATTGTTCTTTTCTCAAACATTGAGAATTTTTTTCTTAGATTTATCTTAGTGATAGGTTATTGTAATATTTGTGAAATAAAAATTTCCAAAATACTAATTTCAGACATCTATATTGGTATATTATGTGACACAAATTAGTAATATTGTTCTAATAAACATAATTATATTGGCAATAGTGACATTATAATTGGAAACAATTATGCAAAGATCCATTATAAAATGAAAAATGTATTCTATGAAATTTTGATCTCTCTTACAAATAGGCTTATATGATATCTTGGTCTCTTAAACTTTCACCACTAAATTATTCATTCATCTATGAAAAACTCACTTACCTACACTATGTTAGGTTATATGAATCTCATTCCCTTCATCCAAAGGTGAACTTACTTCTATAATCACAAAGAATATGCAGGGGACAACCATCTCTCAATTGTGTCTCTTTTGAGGTATGTGTATTGAATATTCCCTAGTTATTGATTTGATTTAATTGTGTACTTTTAGTTTTGTCAACCTTTGACACTATTTGAAACCCCATATTCAAGAGGGAAACCTTAGCCACCATCTGAAACCCAAACCATAGGAATGAATCTGTAACCATTATTTGAAACCGTATGAAAAGGAGTGAAACACTTTGAAACATATGAATGGAAATAATACTTTGAAGGCATGTCATAAAACCCTTCTTAAATCTTGGTAATGTGATAGTTTTTCAGGTTGTGGTTGTTGACAAATAAGGTTTAAGATTTGGAAAGTATAGATAGTTCAATGAATGTTATTCAATTGAAAAAAGAACATGCCATATTATTGAAGAATATCAATTATTTGTTTTCATAAGCTAAGCTATTTTTGACTACCTATCCATGGCTCCATTCTTAATCTCATTCTCATCCAAGCCACTAACTTGGCAGAGGAAAGACTTTAACTATTACATCCAAAATTATAGGAACATTTTATCATTTATTGATTAGCAAATTAATGTTATCTTTGATGGAGTCACACTCTAACTAGTTTTTTTATAATCACATGACATTATTTACCAACTATCAACATCTAGATACATTTATCTATCAAATATTTGCTATATAAATTAACAATATTTAAAACCCAACTATGAAGACCTTTGTGAAGGAAATAAATGTTTGCTTCGTATCCACTCCAGACCACAAGAAACTAAAATTGGTTTCATAGATCACTTTTGAATACTCCTTTTTAAACACAAATCAGCATGACCTCAAGGACACAGTTAACTAAAACAAGCTTTCTTATTAAAAAAACAAGTTATTAATTTGAGATTGTTTTAGACATAAATTTGTTTGATATAATAATCTTCAAACATCCTATATTTTATTTTTATGACGAATGTAGTATATCATATTGTTATACACTTTTTACTCTTTATACATTCAATTCTATTGGAGTTACTATGATTTCTAGTGTAGTGTAACTTATTTGGAGAGTCTATGAAATTGTTGACTATATGGAGAAGTTGATTTTGAGAATTCTTACTAAATCTCATTCATAGTAAATATATAGGTTACTAAGAGTGATGTATGTTCTATTAGATTTGTATTAAATGTGATGTCACCTCCTTCTCGAGATGAGTTAATGCAATGTGAATAGTGAATGAAACTCTCTTTGGGGTGTTTTTTGAAATTTTCATTTGCCTATACTACGTTAGCTTATGTAAATTTCAAATATGGGAACACTTTCCACATTTAACTATCACCAAAGAAAGTGAAAAGTGATGATAATAATTATAAAATTTTAAAGTCGTAAGTCTATACTAATTATTTTATAACCAAATTTTTTAATTAATTTTAAAAGAATTAAATTTGTAAATGATTTATTAATTTTAAAATTAATATATATATATATATAATATAAAATATATAATCACATTCATAATCTAAATCTTTAGAAAGGGGTAGAAATAATAAAAGAAATAACTTATAGCAATCAATATAGACCCATATCTGATAAGACACATCGAATTCCCAAATCATGATCATTATTTATTATCATTATTAAAACTAATTAAGTTCCATTCTTGGTTGATTAACAACTCGAGGACTAAGTCAAAGTGGGTGAGGGTGAAGGTGAAGAGGGAGGATCATAATATAAAATCCCACTAATATTGCTGGAAAATCTTTGGATGATGGAAGGAAATAGAAAGGATCCATGTGGGTGCATGTAATAATAGGGTTTAGATATGAACATGGTTTAAAAACCAATGTTATGTTTCTTCACAGATTATAATTATATTCTCAACATTTTGGAGTTGTAGAGTCCATGGGAGTTTTACAGTTTCTCTTGTGAAGGTATGCCATTATTTATAGATTCCAATTTCTCTATCACCCCCTTCTTTTTCGAGGCAAAATCGTGTACCATTTTGAATGGGTATTTAGAAATGTATGCATATGGGTTCAAATGGTTTGGAGGGGTTTAAGTGGGTGATGGTTTTTGTATTTTGGGAGAAGGATTTTGAGGAACAATAGAAGTTTTACTAGGTTTCCGTTGTTATCTAATCCTTCTAAGCAATGTTTTATGTCATAGGGTTATTTTAGGTTTTATTTTGGACTAATTGATCAAATCACCTTTTTTCTAGGTTCCAGGCTTGCACAATTTTTTATTTCTGGGTCTGTGAGCATAGCCTATATTCCTATAGACATATGAGATGTATTCCATTTACAATGGTTTAATCCCCATGTTCTATCGCTTGGTTGGATGAATGCCAGAGATCAAATGTGACAGTGTTGTGTGAGATGCACCACCTTTAGGACAATTATATGTTATGTTGGTATTTTCCCTTCCCATTTTTTGTTTTCCATTCCAAAAAAATTGGTATTCTGAAAGAAAAATATTCAAAAACTAGATCATCATCATTATTTTTGTCACCATCTTTATTTACACGCAAAAATTTATCATCATTATTTCTGTCACATCTTTTATTTATATTCACAACTTCTCCCCTTGGAGGAAAACAAATACATAGTTCTGATATAATAAGGAAGATTGTGGGGGATGGCTCTACTTGTAGGAAAACACATACATGCTTATTATATAATAAGGAAGATCACGGGAGAGGGAAGGAAAGAGATCAAATGTTTCTGATTCCACAATTACAATAGTTAAGGTAACTTGGGTAATTTTTTCATAGAATCCATTGAATATTGTAATTAATAAATTCACTGTTATCCATAGGAAGATTTTAATTATAACCATTTATTTTTTAATGATAAAAATTGTTTAAAATCAGGCTCATTTTACCATTCAATAATGGTAATTAGCCCAATATCATAGTACCAATAAACAAAATAAAAATATTTACAAAACTAACCATACTTTTTCACACTTAACAAACATATTATATTAAAAAAATAAAATAAGTTATAGATGACACGATCAGATATAAAACATTTGTTAGGTAGAGAATCATTTGCCACCATCCAAATATGTTCTCAATAATCCTTGTTGCTGTCTCATCTACCAATTAACAAGAAATGCAATAGTTGATGAGCATATTAAGAGATAATAATTTGTTGTGGAAAATGATTTTCCACCATGCTAGATATGTTTAAGGTCGTGAATATCTGATGCCACCCTATTTACCAATTACTCAATATTTAATAATGAAACAATCAAAGAAGCAGTTGATGAACCGATCAGAGATAACCATTTTTGTGGTGGAAAAGTATCCACCACTAGTCGATATCCGTTAGGCTTATCAATGTG
Organism: Pinus taeda; assembly: GCA_000404065.3. Lineage (NCBI taxonomy): Eukaryota > Viridiplantae > Streptophyta > Pinopsida > Pinales > Pinaceae > Pinus > Pinus taeda. The sequence goes on from APFE030193470.1 coordinate 5,240, forward strand.
TGTAAATTAATAGTTATACTTTGACCCCATTCGTCAACTTCTTGACATACGCATTTTCACGAGAAACTTACTGAGAAATATTTCATTCCAGTGCAATGCCCATACCAACATTTTGATGAAAGGTGTTTAGAACTAACTATTCTTAGTGGGTTGCCATATATGTCTAGATTTCTCTATCCAATCACAACGAAACATAATGCAACCACATTAATATTTTATTTTCCAAGTAATTAAATTTTATAGAGAGTGGGGAGTTGAGCCTGCATCCACGACGGATTACAATGTGGGATAGTTTTTATCTAGAGAGTCAACTCCCATCCTCATGAAATTTGAATCTAAAAGATTATAGATCATATAGGAGTATTCCAAGAATGTGGGATAGTTTCTATTAAGACCAAGAACCAAGAGATGCCATTCAAACAAATAATCACATAGCGCTCTCACAATCACACGGCTATCTAGCATAACAGTTTCAGTTATAACATGTGTGTTGCATCAAATCATCCAATGTGAGGATTGTGAAGAATGCAATTTCATCACATCACATCCTCAAGCGAAATGGATAGGCAGTGGGTTGAATTCAATGATAAAGGCCAGAGTTTGTGACGGTGGACTGATGCATACAACAAATAGAAATAAATACAAATGTGATATGATTAGTTAGGTTTAAAAAACATGGCAATGAAACAAACCTCTTAATGGTTTTTAGATTTGTGTTTCTATTGAATTTTGATTATAAATAATTGATTATATTTAAATATATATATATATTATATATAATAAAAATTTATTTTTTATTATTTTTAAAAGAAAACACTAAATTTTAAAGTTATAATTTACTGGTAATATATTAAAACATAAAAACCAATTTAACATTATTACTTTTATAAATAGTTTGAATATAAATTTTATTATTAATAAGTAGTATTTATATTAGAAAGTCATTAATTCATTATTTTTTAATGTATCTATTCACTATTTTTTTGTGAATAAAATTATTATGTCTATTAAAAATGATTAAAAATTAATTAATAATTTGATGACTAAAATATTATCAAACAATTTAATTATAAATTTGATAATAATAAATACCGATATTATTTTAATAACATTAAACACAATTTGTAAGTATCAAAAAAAAAAATATTTAATAATACAATTATACTAGTATAAATATTATCATACGAACTTTAATTTAAAATACTAATACCATCTTTAATTTAAAATAGGCTTAAATATCATATTTTATTATATTATTTTAAGAAGCTGAAAACACTTCGTAATCACAAGAGAGAATATTATATAAAATTCGTGTGATTTTTAAATTTATTTTTTTAACCATGTATACGAATTCTAATATAGAAATTCTAATATCAATTATTCGATTATTAATAATATTATTATTATTTCTTTTAATTTCTTATTACTAATTCTTATTATTATAGTGTATTATCTTACAATAATTATCAACCATTCCTCATCTTCAAAGTAATCTGTTCCCTTTCCTCTCTGACCAAAGAATAAAGGTTACTTTTGTATAACGTTAGCATTGATTTAATATCATTAATATCTAGAGATTATTATTATATATATTAATGTTAGCATTGATTTAATTATTATATAATATATCTTAGAATTTATTATATTTCATATATTAATTGATTTTTTTTTAGGTTTTTTTTAAAATATTGAAATATTATAACTAATTTAATTTTTTTTTTAATAATATTATCACCAATAACATTCTTTTAATTTAATATTAAATATCTACCCGATGGGATGGAATACTAATAAAATTCAAAGATATTAGGTGGTGTAAGCTACCACAGGAAGAGATCTAATTGTCCATAAAATTGGTGTCATGGCAAAGGGCACACATGTAGGCATGTGGGAACAATTGGGATGCCTCGTGTGATTATTCAATGCTCATGCAAACAAACATAATGTTTTGGATGGTTTTGGAACTTGGTAACATGCTTTCATTTTCTACTGAGGATGTGAGTCTCACTGTTCTAGCTAGGTTGAGAGCTTCGTGAGTCAGGCGTCAATGGTGGAAACTACATATAATGAATTGACGATTTTTGGTGTTGGTCATGGGTCTTTGGATTATCCTAGGCTCTCTGTAGAGTCGTAAGAACTCTTGGGAGCGACTTGTTCGGGAATTGACTGTCAACCCACCTTACGTATAATCTCCAGACCTAGAGGAGTGTATAGGTACCTGCACTGTTCTTTTTTATTAGTATGTTATTCTTTGGATGACAAATACCAAGTTCAAGTTTCTATGTCTGGTTGTGTGGCTTTTTTCTAGTCTATTATTTGAAGCTAGGTTTTTCAGGTGGGTGTCTCTACTTTCTATGAATTAGGGGTGGAAGTTTACTTCTTGGTTCCATGGGAAGAGGCATGCACCCATTAGCAGTGTGAGCATTTGTGGATCTGCTGTATTTGGTGGGAGTGGGGTCCAAGCATAAGTTGGTGAGCTGTCTTTCTTAAGGTGAGTGCGGGGTTTCTTTGTGGTTGCAACTTTCATTCTCCACCCCGTAGTTTGTGGACATCCTTTGTCCAACCCTCAATACTTTCTAGAAGGAAGTGAGCACTTGAATTATGGATTGGAAGCCAAAGTGGTTCAGGTTTCTTTGGCTATGTTTATTTTAGTTTTTTTTTACGAGTGAATTCTTTATCTATAGTCTCTTATGGCACAGGTGGTCAACTAGTTGGGTGAATAATGTCATGAAGGGGTGATTCTTCATATTTGATCTCAATGTGCTTTGGTTGTAGTGGGAAAATTTATTTGCCTCGATGGGGAAGTGGTATCTAGTACTTTCCTCAATGGTGAAAATGGTTATGTGAGTATGCCTCCTCATGGGGAAAAAGGTGATGCTCAGGAAATCATCATTACAGTTTTTGAGGTTCGCCGAGGTTAATGGGTAAGAGTTATTCCCGTCAAACTATGATTCCGCACAGTTGAGCAATGCCGAGGAGCACTTCTGATCAACTAAAAGGTGGGTCATCGAGTGGGCCCAATTATATAGAAATGTTAATGTCTGTAATTTAAATGCTGAAGGGTAGTCTTGAAAATTTTTCATGGATGACAGGAGGATCGAGGGGAAATCATAAAAATTCAAGGAAACTTGGATCATACCCAATGGAAAATATTTGATAAAATGTTGAGCATTAGGTAGAGACAAAATTGTATCCTATAAAATATTGAACCTCATGATGCTAGAATGGCCCATATGGAGGGCCATGTCCATTGTGTTTTTCTTCCCTTTTCATGGCATTGGTTTGAGTCATCTTACTCTGATGGTTTCAAGTGACTAGTTATGTTGGTCAATGTCTTGTTTATTTTGGGATCATATTGGCATAGTTGGCCTACGAATATTTGGAATTATTTTATTTTTTTCTATGGTATGTATGTTTATGAGTCTCTTCATACAAGCTAAAAAATCTAGTAGGAGTGAGGCTAGTAGGGATTTTTAGATGTTTGATGTAAAATTTAACTTTATAAGTTCATAGAAGCTTTTGATTCAATGAAAAAAAAATTTGATATTCAATATCATTAATAAATAATACTTGAAAACATTATTATTATTAATTATTACTATTAGTTTCACACTTGACCTACGACATGAGTAGCCATGACCCAAGGACATCGAATCCATTAAAAACACTCAAGAATCACACCCAACCTATACCACACCATCCCTTAGAATGGCTGGAGTTTTTCCCAAAGTGTTTCGAATCAGTGAACTTTACACCACAAATTTCCTTAACAGAACAACTTGTCTCCATATTCTCTATGCCCCATGTGATTACTATTATCAATATCATTAATATCACCCTCTCAATAATAATAATATTATACCTTATTGTTATGCCAGGTAATAATCTCTCTCTTTTGATATTATTCTCCTAATGTCTCTCTCCTAGCACTACCATTATTTATAGGTTAGAACTCTCTTCATCTTCACATATGTTTTTTTTGCTTATTTCCCTTGATGGTGGGGAAGTGTTCACCTAGAACATTGAATGTTTCTACTCTATATCACACAGTTTTTTAAGAAACTATTTTTCTCAATATAACATTAAATTTGAAAAAATTATATTACAAGGACTTCATCAACATTAATTATTTTTTAATTGATTTCTATATGTATGTGCTTGAGGATTATGTAAGCAACAAGTTAATAAAATGATTTTTTATGGTGCTTAAGTTAAATTCTTTAACACATTTAAACATGAATTTAACTCATAAATTGCAGAAAATAACAGAGAATAAAACCATAACAGTAACCACAAAACAACAATTGATGAAAGAGTTAACCCCTCCTGGGCTAGATCTCCTGGTCCAACTTCCAATGCTTGGCCCTCTTTCATTATGCTCATAAAAATAGTGATTAAATAAAGTCATAGTGTGCAAATGGCTTCAATACTAGCTCCAAGAGCTTGAGAGCTATCAAAAACCCCTATCTAGCCTCTTTTTGCTCCCAAAAAGACCAAAAACTGAGAAAGTTGTGAGCTTCCCAAGTTTTGTTGCTAGTCGACCTACAAATTTGCCACATCCGGCCAAACGTCCTACAAATCCATTGCTTTTTCCACTAATTGGGAAACAAATTGGTGAACCTCGGGTGCAAATTGTGGGACAACTAAATTTCCCTCTATCCCCTTGTGTGTTGGTGGTCACAGGGGTGCCCCAAATGCTCAAGGGCTAGTATTGACACTCTTTGAGGATGGGAAAAGAATCCAAGAGGAGAGTGGTTGAAGAGGATTGGCATTCTTTAAGGACTCAGATATGGAGACCCAAGATAAGAATAGTCCTAAAAGGACATTACTGATGGACATCTGGATGGTGTATGTACCTTAGAGAGGTAGTGTTGTATTGCACATAAAGCCTCAGAGTATAATTCTCTTGATTAAAGTAGAGCTCATCTAGTGAGGCCTCAGAGACAATGTTGGTCATGATGATTATGTTTACAATATGGCTTAAAAATATGACTCTCATTGAGAACTCTTTAGTTTGAGAGATGATGTTTTACTAGTTCTACAATTATGAATACCTCCCTAGTTAAGAGGGACTGTTGTGAAATGTAACTTGTTTCTATTTTCATAATTGTTCTACTCATTTCAATATGTACCATTTATAACAAACGAGAAAAGGAAAGGCAATTTTTTATTTTTAAAGCATGTGTTTCATGCACATTATTGATGGTCTTTTAGGTAAAAGCATATTATTCATGCTTCTAGGGTTTTTTAGGTATTAGGATTTATTGTCATGAGTCAAAGGAGTCAACATCATATTTAAAAGACCCTTATGGGAAATTTGTAATCGTAAAAATAATTATTTTTTAGTCTAGAAAGTCTTGGAATCTCCAAGACTACAAGTCAGCGCTAGGATCCTCAATTCATCTTAAATGAGGGAATTCAACCCCCTAAGAAGGTTATATAAAGAAAAGTTCAATTTCATTTGGTGACACAATAAGTAATAAATTCAATCTACAAGAAAGAGTTCGATCTATAGCTGGGTAATAGAAAGAAGGAGACTGAAGGTCAAGAAGAAGGAATCAAGATGAAATTTATTGGTTTTTGGGCTCTATCTCTCTCACACATGTGAAACTATAGGTTTTTTGGGTTGCAAGATGAGATAAAAGTTGTATGTTTGAGTTGTAGTAAGGCGAAGTGACAAAAGTTGTAGATGAGGGGAAGAAAACTCTGTCTGGACTTCACTGACCTTAGGAAGAGTTATATTTCCCTTGGAGTGTCCTAGAAGGAGATCGCATTAGAGTTTATTCAAAAGATTCAAGGCTGAATTTGTAGGTTGAAGTTGCAGGTCGAGCAACAGTGTTTTAGGTGGCAGGTTGAAGTTGAAGTGTGTAGCAATTTGGTGCAGATTCAAGGACTTAATGAAAGTGTTGATTTTGTACTGCAAGAAGGACTTGGTCTAGGGATTGGGTATTTGTATCTCATTTGAAGCTGATTCTAAGAATATAAGAGTCTTCTATTTTCCCCTTAGAGGGGATTTTCCCTAGCTGAGAGCCTAGATATATGTCCTCTTTTGCTGTTATTGCTTCATGATATTTTTTAATGAAAATATCTAAGTAAAAGGACATAAAATAAGAATAACTAATATTCACAAGAAAGTATTAATGTCAAAGAGAATAAGTTTAATAAGTTGTGACTTTATCATTTTCTAGCAATTTTCGATTCTCCCATTCATCCCTTTCCTTAATTATCCAATCATGTTGGATAATAGAAAGGGCAGAAAGCAATGTCTCCACATGATCATTCCTTATTGAGAGTGCTTCTAAAACAACATTTTTCTTCCCTTTTTTATAGATGATTTCAAAGTCATAACCCAACATCTTTATGACCCATTTTTTCTGCTCTTATGAAGATAATATTTTTTCCATGAAGTATTTAAAACTATAACGATCTATTTGGACCTTAAAATGTCTTCCCATTAGAAAAGGCTACCATTGATTTATGGCATGTAGTATTTCCAACATTTCCTTCTCATAAATATGTTTGTTTAAATACTTTCCCTTTATTGGATGACTTTCAAAAGAAATGGGTCATCCTTCATTCATTAAAACAACACCAATTCTATTTCATGAGGGATCACATTCCATAATAAAGGTTTTTGTGACATCTAATGTAGCGAAGGCTAGAGCTTAGCACATTGCCTCTTTAAGATGTTAAAATGTCTTAGTTTCTTGTGGAGTCCAAAAAAATGCATTTCTATTTAGTAATGTTGTTAGAGGTGCAACTATTTTTACCATAATTTTTAACAAGCTTGCAATAATATCCTATCAACTTAAGAAATCCTTGAATATTCCTTAAGTTGGCCAGGATTTTCCATTCCTTTATGGCTTTAATTTTTTTAGGGTTTACCTTAACACCCTCATGAGATACGTTATGACCCAAATATTCCTTCCTATAGCCAAAAGAAATATTTGGAGGGTTTTGTGCACATTTATTTCTCCTCCAATAGTTTGAGCACTCTCTCAACATGTTGGAAATGATATTTGTTGGCATAATGGCTGATGTATTGTCCTTGATGGAAAGCTACTTGATAGATATGTCAACAATATGGTCATGAAAATTCTATAGGTCATAAAAACAAAGGAATATTAGTTCAAAGATAGATGAATGGAAAAGATAAAGTGTGAGAAAGTATATGTGGGTCCTATGAAGAAATATCACATGCATACGTAGGTACGGTGAAGAGAAGTTACATACGGAATCAACACCATGGTATTATTAATACAAGGGGTCTTTACCATGGTATTGGACCATATTATTTGGGAGAGACAATGGATATTTGATCCCATCAAAGAATACTTACAACATCACCAAGGTGTTTACCTAAGGTATTGGCTATGGAAAATACTATATAAAGAGATGGAGATCAAGGTGATGGGTGTGCAAAATATGGAATGTTTATGAATAATCTGATCTAAAACATGCGTGCACCAACGAGTAAGGAGAGGACTCAGATATGAAAGATCTAAGGTATGGTGACATACATGCTTGTTTGACGTACTTATTGAAAATTTCTAACAATGAGACATGTGTTGTAACTTGAATGAAGTAATATTAAAAGCATGCAAGCATGAAAGTAGGGGTTGGAGAGAGTAAAATTGTGTTTGTAGTGAAAGTTTTCATATCTATATGTAGGTTTGTCTCAGGTGATTTCCATACATATGTGAATATGCTTCTGGGCAGTCGCGTATATATTTTGTAAAGAATTTTTAGTATGGATAGATCTATACACGGGTGTGGTGAATAGTAAGAGTGTACATGCATGCCTATGTTTTATGAAAGTTGTGTACACATGCCAGGGTTTTACAATATGGATTGTTGATGACATTTGATCAAGTCTGTTATGTTTTATTCTATCTATCAATGATGTCTCTATCACAATAATCAATGTTTGATAGTATTGGTTAGGTTGATTAGTGATGATGCTATTGTGTAGTGATCTATATTTGGTTCAATAATATGTGATGGATTCAATATGTGATTCAATGATTGGTTCAATGTGACAATGATTCATATTTAGGTCTCAGTTATTTGAGATTTGTACACTGGTATTGTTCAAGGGAAGCACATACATATGTAGATATGATTCAGAAGAGTAGCATATACATTTTGACATATGTTTGATCAAGGTTTACAATGACAACATTTGGTTTCTGTGATGAACAATATATGGTATGGTATAATTATTAGTGGTTGTGCATTGAAATGATATGGTATGGATTTGTTTGATCTATTTACATTGGTTGATTGAGATCCAGTGATTGATTTGGTCAATTGGTCCTGGTTTTGGTATTATTACTTGGTATTGGGATTAATGATGGAAGTCCGTCTAGTCTGAAAATATGATGAAAGGTGGCCTACATGTTTGATGTTTTGAGTCACATGGATCCAGTATGAAATATTATGAAACATGGCCCACAGAGGTACTAAGGGTTGGGGTCTTCAATGAGGAGTCAACGATCCCTTCTAGTAGTAGTTGGAGAATTTGTGTAGGGGCAAGGAGCTACGTTCTGGTAGGAGCCAGTAAACAAGATCAGGGGGGTTAGATCTCCCTTCCAGTGGGTGCTCAAGAATGAGAGAAGGTTTTAGCCCTTTACAGGTAGGTGCTTGTGTATTGGTATGAGTACGTGGCACTACAATATTGTAATATGTTTTCCTTTATATTAAAAGAATAAGATAGAGATGATGACACCGATGATTTTCTCCCACATTGGGTTTTCACCTAAAAATATTGGTGTTCTATGTGCGTTTCTTATGTCTTTTGTTATTTTCTCTTTACTTCTTATGGTTTTTTCTTAATGAATTAGTATTGAAGTAATGATGCATTGGATAAGGATGAACAATTAAAGAAATAAATGATTAATAAGTTATCTGTACATATGCAGTTTGTAGTTAGCACAGTCACATACATACACTAGTTTCCTGAATGATAGTAGTGTACAAAAATTAGAAGAAATTGAAAATTTAAGGTGAGTTTAAAATACTCAATCACCCCCCGGGACCCACCCCTTTATAATTTTTCCCAACAATATTTTCAAGACTTCTTGTAGATTAGTATGTCATCAAAAAATACTAACACAAGTTTTCTAAGGAAGAGTTTGAAGGTGGAAGCCATCAAAACTTTAAATGTGGAAGGTGCATTAGTAAGGAAAGAAGACATGGCCAAAAATTCATAATGACCTTCATGAGTTATGAATGCTATTTTTGGAATGTCTTTTGTCATAATTCTAATTTGATGATATCCTAAATGAATATCTAGCTTGGTGAAGTAATTTTCCCCTTGTAGTTCATCCAAACATTCATCAATGATGTGAATGTGAAATTTATCTTTAATAGTCATCTTTTTGAGCTCTCTATAATTTAGACACATAAGACATGATCCATCCTTCTTGTGAACCAATACTACTCAAGAAGATAAAGAACATTGGCTAGGTTTAACTATACCCATTTCTAGCATTTCTGCAACCATATGTTCAATTTCACTCTTTTGGGAATAGAGATTTCTATAAGGTATAATTTGTGGAGGAACACTTCTTTAAATTAAATGAATAACTTGATCATGATTGAAAATATGTAGGAGACATTTTGGGAGTCTCAAATACCTTGGAATTATTTTTAGGGACTCTTTGGAGATCTTGAGAAATGAATGGCTTACATGTGAACATCTAGTGAGAATAATTGTGCAATTACCCTTCATTGTTCCTTCTTCAAAAGTTTGTCATGGAATTAGAGATGATTATCTTCCCAAGTATTCTTTAGATACCCCTTAATTAAGTTTCCTTTCCTTTGCAAAAACATTTCAAGAAAAGTTCTCAAGAATTGAAAGTTATTGTCCCCAAAGATTGTAGACACTAGACTCGTAATACAACATCAACACCACATATTCAATACATTAGACTATTCAATACATAATCCCCCATGGTTAGATTATTATTATGGCACTTCCCTAAGTAATTTATAGTTCCTCCATTTGTAACAATCACTTAACACTCTCGTGTTGGATATATAAATAAATTCAAATCCTTGTCTCTCTTAAATGAATAAAATTACTGCTACTACCTATGTACATCAACACTATTAAATTTTTCTTCTTGATATATAATTGCATCTCGAGAGTTTGAGGAGATTTAATTCCCAACAATGCATTACAAGGCAGGCTCAGAATCATTTCTTATTTTTCAGCTTAGAGGGTTGGTTCTTGATATATATCTTCTTCTTTTGAAGTTTCTTGTTCCTTTTCTTCCTTGCCTTCACAGTCTATGTAAAATGATTTCTTATTAGCACACTTATGGCCTTTAGTGTATTTTCTATCACAACTATAAAAATCCCTTTTTATCTTTTTCCTACAGTTGTTTTGGTGTCAATCTTATAGGTTGTGGAAGTTTAGGAGAAACAACACTACCATATTTATAGTTGTGCATGGTAAACATCCTTGTTTCCATAATTTTTCTTTCAAGCTTTAGTGCCACCCTGAATGCATTCTTCAATGACTTAGGTTCCCAAAGGAAAACGTCATGTTGGATGTTATCATTTAAAGTACCCATGAATACATTAGTTATATGCTCCTATGGAATATTAGTTACATTGATGTTTAATCATTGGAATTCCTCAATGTGCTCCCCAATTGAACCCCTTTTTTTGAGATTTGTCAATTGGCTAAAGACGACATTTCACTTTGTATCCTCATAATGTGCTTGCAATTCCTCCATAAAATTTATCTATGTGACAAGTGATTTTAGAGAATAAAGCAATCAATACCACATAAAATAATTGGGTTCTAAATATAAATATGTAATGTGTACCTTTTGTGTGTGTTCCACATTGTGTAGATCAAGGAACTTCTTCATCTGTGGTATCCATGTTATGAGATCCTTTCCATCAAAATTATTCATATCAATATTTGGAATATGGTTTTCCTTACATCCAAATTCAGAGTCTCTAAAATATTGATTCAAATTATTTTTTTCTCATCATGAGTTTCAGGTAATACCTTACTACCTTTAGGAATCATTTCTTATAGCAATTTTGTCAAAATTTCCTTCATGCCTTCCATTTTTGCTTTTAAACCATCATTCAAACCTTCCATGTCTACTTTTAAAATGTTAATGTCCCGTTTATTTTTTCCTTCTAAACTATCCATCTTAAAATTCATCACTCCTAATTAATTTTTGGTTTCACTTTGTGAGAGCATAAATTGTTGCACTTGGTCCTGCAATTTTGATATATCAAGTTGTGTTTCTTCTTCTTCATGTGTCATAGTAGAAATTTATGAGGGAGTAATGTGTGTATAATTTTTTTTGGAAGGCATTTTGTAATGAATTACTGATATCTATGCTTCATTATTCTCTTTGAATCACTTCAAACTGATTTTTAAAACAAATTTTATTCAAATTTAAAAATACACACCTTCTAAGAGCTTAATTTTGAGCTTTTTGATAAGTCTGACAATGAAACTATTATATATTTGTTATTTTAGCCTCCCTGTGTCATTATTTGAACCTTTGGCCATGAAAATCATCCATGAAATCCTAAAGCCTATTAAATTTCATTCATTTTTTTTTTCAAAATTTAAATATGATGCTCGAAGATAAAGTTATGACGATTTCCCCCTACCAACTATTTTAAACTGGATTCTGGAGCATGCATAAACACTAACTTCCTTGGAACATGTTAACACCCAGGTTGTTCTCTTTGACTCCTAAGAGAATACGGCCGGGGTAACCACTAACCAATCTTTGGGCTACAGCTTCTAGCCTAGCTGCAGTCAGAGAGGGCTCTCTCTATTAGTTTTGTCACTGCTTTCAGTGAGTGTCTTAGGCTAGTTATGAGATGAGTTTTTTGGTTGTTTTTATCTGTTTGGTTGGGAGGATGCTTCTGATTCCTTTAGAGAATATCAGCAGGCAAGATTAATCCATTGGGCAATGGGGTCTAATACTGTTTTCTCTTGAAATCTTGATTTCGGTGAGGAGGAAAGCTACAGGGCCTATGTGCATTTCATGAAACAAACTGTAAGTAATGAGAATGAGGTGAATACAACTAGCAATGAGCAATTAAGATTTCGTTACTTAGCTGTATATTTGTGAAAAAGGCTTGTTATCTAGGAGCAATTACTTGAATTCCTAAAACAACAATACACAGTGATGATATGGTATTAAAGGTAGCAGGTAATAATTACGCTTCAAAACACCTTATCAGAAGAAAACATATGAGACAGTTCAGATTGAGCTCAGGGTAGTCAATGACCAAGTCCTGATACTATCCTTTTTCTTCACTATCTAGAGTTCAAACGCATAGAAAACATGAGATACATATGAAATAACAGGAAACACAGGTGAAATAAAGAGTCATGAAGAAACTTATTTGAACCATGTAATGCAGAGGAATCTTGCTGCTTTAAGCCACACACCACCAAGAGATCAATAGACAAACATCTTTGTAGAAATCCCACTGCCTTTGTATTAAACTGTCTGAAAATTTGCAATATCAGAGATACAGAGAAGATATCAGGAGAATTTCTTACATCCGGAGTCCAACCCCTCTAAACAAACGCGAGGGTGAATATATAGAGTTTTAGATACAAAAATATCTCAGGAATGTAGTCATCTGAGAGGAAAAAATCTCTTACACTTGTACAGAGAAAGTCGATGAGAAGTTATTGCAAGTGTAAATGTTTCTTTTAAAGCTATTAACTCCTGATATGATAACCTTTTGACTTTCGAGTACTGCGGAGTTAATTGGGCGGCTTTTCATAAATAAAGCATTGAAGTGCTTTGTTGCTTCTGATTTTTCTGTATCTTTCTTGACCCTGCCACCTGTACCTGCTGTTGTTGCTGCTGATGCCGAGTACCTGTGCTGAGTTGGCTCAGTGTCTTTATGCTTGCTGTAATAGCTTTGGCCACCTGTAGGTGCAATATGGACTGTATTGCTGCAATAAAGTTTTTTCTTCTTTAGCCTTGGTTCAAAAGTAGTTTTACCAAGTCCTGCCATGTACCTGGATGGGGAAGCTGGTGCTTCAAAATTGATCCTACGGTCTCATCAGCTTCTGTGTACTTATAGAGATCAGGAGGCTTATCAAATAAATGTGCTACCTCATTTTTAATAAAAAACAAATTATCTAATTTATTAAAAAGAGCTTGTCCTGTTAATGGGCCTGTTGTAGATGACCCAGAAGCCTCAGCAATCTGCATGGCTGAAAAAGCACTTAGTCTTTTAATGTACTTCTCATAAGAGAGAAGCTTTCCTGATTCCTCCAAGCTTGGAAGCTCTTTGTCCTGCAGGGCTGTGAACCTATTCTGGAACTTAGTTATATCTGCTTGCATATCATGTACCCTTCTGTCCAGTGTTTGAATTAGGTTCTTCATCGTTGTGGTTCTCTTAATTATGGAAATAGTTTCAGTTCTGTTAGCAATTCCCATTTGGATCAGCTGAGAACTATTCCTATAATTCAAGACTTCTATCATCTTTAGGGCAAGGTCTGCCATATTGCCTAGGTCGTTTCTTGCTCTGTATAGCTCTTTCTTTGCCTTGCCAATGAGTCCTATCTGCTCATAAATAGCATCAATGTACTCCCACTGGTTAGTGATTGCTTGTCCAATGGCAGTCCATATCACCTGCTTGATTTCTGCTGTTACTTTGTCAAAACTGAGCTGCTTTTCCAGCTCTGCAATAGTCTTCTTCAGGGCTTTTACTTCCCTCTCTTTCTCAGCCACGTTCTGCTTAGATTTATCATATTTTTCCTCAATTTTTGCTAAGCTTTCCTTGGCTTTGTTTAGCTCTGTCATTTGAGCTTCCAGCACTTGAATTTCCTGCCTTAACTTCTGCATATCTAGGCTCTCGGCCTGCTCTGTTGGTGGTGCTGTAGTGGCTGGCTCTGTTGTAGTTGCTTCTGTTGTAGCTGGAGCTTTTTCTGTTTGAGCTGTCTTTGCTGCCTGCTGTGGAGGGATATCCTTTTTAGGGGTTTCTTCTAGGTTTGTTTTCTCTGTGGGTGGTTGAGAAGATTGCCCTTGTTCTCCCTTCTGTATAACTGTTTCTAGGGTGTTCTCTGTGTCCAGCAGCTTTTGCTGGGTGTCCACCAGTTCCTTATACAAAGTCATCAGCAGTGCAGTGATATCCTTATCTCTTCTTTGTTGGGCTACTTCATCTGTTTGCGGATGTATAGTTGGTGGAATTTTCATCCTTTTCTTGATTGCAGCTACATCTGCATCCCTTAGTTTAAGGACCTCCTGAATGGCCTTAACATCATTGGGATCATGCCCAAATTCAATGATAATGTCCTCCAGCGCCTTGATTCTATTGTCCTTGGCTTGAGAGGATGCCCTCTCCAACTCAAGCTGTGCTGCTGTGTTGTTCAAACTGTTCTGCAGCTTATAATTCACCAAGGTCTTATCTGCCAGGGAGGCATAGACCATCTCACCCGTTTGCTTGTGAAGCTCAATCTGGTCCATAGGGTGGATATCTTTGGAAAGGACTTCTAAGTTTGTCCTTATGTAGTCTGCAGTTGATTGAGGTCGCTGCTCAGTGGGAGTAAAATGACTCAAAGTCAATTTAGCTTCTTGTACATCATAGGCAGCCATAAGCCTCTGTTGATTCGATGGAGCCATGTTTAATAGATAATTGTATAGCTTGATTTTGAGTGGCTCACTCCTCCTCTTAGCATCCTTGAAGAAGTCCTTGATGCCTGCAGTTCTGCTTTTATCTTGCCCTGAGGAGCTGACCTCCCCAAGTGCTATCCTATCCTGCTTTTGATGCATTGAGCTAGCGGAGGCCTCAAAGCTTTGTATTTCTTCTTCTCCAAATGGATTTAGCCTTTGCCTCTTTTCTGAACCTTCTGTGAGAGGGGTCTCCCTATCCCTTTTCCTGCTGATATCCTCCCTTAGAGGGGTTTGGAGGATTGTAGGGTCAACCCTAGAATCTTGTCTAGGAGGAGCCATGCTGGTTGTTTTCTCTTGGGTAGCTGCCTGGCCCTCTCCTTTTTGCTGTTCCTGATCATGTTGATCAGTTCCTTGCTGATTTTGTTGCTGTTGCTCCTGCTGGCCCTGTTGGCCCTCTTGCTGCTGCTCCTGCTGGCCTCTGTTTCTTCATACTTGCCCCTTTCCTTTGTCTTGCCCTTGCTTTGAAGCTTGTGCTGCCCCTTCTTGTGTTGCAAATAAGGAAGTTGGCGCTGTTGTATGAGGACTGGGTAGGGTAGGCCCCTGTGAAGGACACTCCAAGTCAGCCATTTTCAATAAATGTCTTCTAGCCCTGTCATTTAGCTCTTCTTGGGTCAGGGGCTCTATCAAGGTGTTTTTCTGCCATTTTGGCTGGTTTGCATGTCTTGTTATGAGGATCATGTTTTGATGCTCATAACCGGCGAGTTTGTATTTTATTCTCCTCTTGGATATGAAACCATTGGGGTCATATGGTTTCCATAGGAAGCTTTGCGTTAGGCCTAGGCCTTCTAACATTCTTTCTGCTTCCTTCCATCCTTCTCTTCTGTTTAACACAATATGCCCAAGTTGGTTTTTGACCTTAAGTTGTGCCTTCTTGCCCTTTCCTGAAAAATGGACTAGATCTACATAGGCAAACTGTCTGAAATACTCTAGGGCAAAGAGCCTCATAGGCACATACCTGGGCAGTCTGAATGGTCTTAGCTCACAACCATATATTCTGATCACTGTGTGATGCTGGTAGAAATACCAGTCCCCTATGCTATAAGTAGTGGATAGTTGTAGTATCCTCTTCATATCATCAGTGAGTCTTGGAGGAGGCTCTGTTAGAAGCAGGGACATGGCTGGATGGATGAATAAGTCTATAAACACACAATATGTATAGGGTGAGTAGGCATTGTGATGGAAGATTGAGCTCCAATATACAACCGATCTCGGGTTTCCTGCAGCATCATGTCTCCTGATCTCAAAAGAGAATTTTTCATATTGGTGATAGAGGATAAGATGATAAATGTATGAGGTGTATCTAAACACCCTCTCTCTGGGTAAATGCAGAAACTGCTCATGTATTTTGTCTGAGATGAATGCGGCATAGTTGTAGCAGATAGTGGTCTTCCCGGGGGCAAACATTAACATCATAACTAATACAGTTTCCTCTATAAACTCCATTGATCTATATCCCAGAATTGAGCTTACCATATGGGCCAGGTCTAGTCCAAGTTGATTTAAATATCCATCAAAGATAGGAGGATGCAATACTGTGTTTGATTTGCTAATAAACAGCTGATTAAACCTTAGGATCTCCACCTCTGTGAGTGTCTTGGTCCCTTTGTTGATTAAGTCTAGCAGAGACAAAGGAACCATTTTCTTGTCAGTTCTGAACTGAACCATGTCTCTGATGGCCTGAGGGGTGGTATAGAATACAACTTCACCCTTGGGATTTACAACAGCTCTCTGAGATGGCTCATATTGACTGGCACAAAGATAAATTAGGTCAGGGAATTGCCTGACCAGAGGCATTTTAAAAGTTGGCAGGGCAGACTCCCAGATGCCTAAGATATCTGTTCCCTCTCTGTGCTTGGCCCTGAACTCATTTAACAATTGAAGGTGATGGGTGCATCCTTGCCTGGAGTCTTCTGAGATCTGATAATCCAGGTCTGCTAAGTCCTGCCAGTCTAGCTCCCTCTGAGGAGCATTCAGAGGAGTGACTTTGAGGACTTCAAGGGTTTCCATGCTTTATGCAAATAATAACTGAAATGCCGTTTGAAATAGTGAATTCTGATAGGAACCAAGGTCAACAGGGTTGGTTTACAATCAGGATGACAATGCTGGCCCCTTAGGAAGGGTTTGTAGCGGCAGGGAGACCTCCTTTGTCAATTGTGGGAGTTTACTCAGGAGTTCACGGTTGCGCGAACAGGGTAGTTTCTTTTAACTGGTTTAGCAGTGAGTTGGAGGTCTCTGACACTGTATTTTGATTTTAACTGGTCGAATAGGGAAAAACACAGTTGGTTTATCGGTGAATTTCACATCTTACAGGCTTTCATGGTGGGTTTTACAGAAAATTCAAGAAAAACCAATTAAAAGAGGATGAGGCCGAAATACCTGGTAAACAATGGTTTAGGCTGAAGAATGCAGCTGGATTTTGCGTGCGGGGTGCTTCAGAACTGGTTGCAGGTTGGCTGGTGGTGCAGGCGTCGTAAATCCCATGCAGAGGACTAAACAGGAAATTTTCAAAAAATTATGAAAAATGGTGAAAATTGGCGAAAATATGGCTTTTTGGTCTTTTTGGCGCGCTTTATGGATGACGTCAGCATGACATCATCATGGGGGCCCGGGTTGGGTGACGTCATCATGACATCATCATGGTGACGTGGCAGTCAGCAGTAGGTCCACGGGGGCGGTGAGGTGGCGGCCGGGTGGACGAATCAGGAACGAGGCGGGATGAACTGGCGGTGACGTGCACGGCACCGGGGTGCTACCGTGGACGGGACAGGTGTCGCCATATCGGAAGGGGTCCTGTACGTTGGACGGACTGTCAGGCATTGCTCCGATGCAATCATATGATGACGCGTGCCCCTGTGCTGATGCTGGCCTGACGTAAGCGTCTGACAGATATCGGAAGGTATCTGTCAAACACGTAAGGCCTTCTGATATTCATATTAGCCGTGGATCTGGAGGCGGGTGATCGGACGGTCGTCGTGCGCCCAACCTGCGTGGACGGAAATAGCTCCTTTGGTTATCATGCAGACGTCGGGATTGCCCGAAATCAACCTCCGCCATGGATTTGGACCTGGCGCGATCTGACGGTCCTCGGGCAGGCAACCTGCAAGGACAATAGGGACCCGCGGGCAAGCAATAAACAATAATTTTCCTCTGCCGACGTGGATGGCAGGACCCTCCGGGCGGTAAATATTCCTTATGGTGAATTTTCAATGGTTTTTCTCGCTAAAGTATTGTTGCCCGCCAACATTAAAAATATAAGCTTTTCAAAGGTTTCATTGAGGTTCTGGGCTTTAATATTTCCGAAGGCGGAAACTTTGGAAAAAAGGGGTTTTAAACATGTTTATGAAATATGAAAAAGGTGAATGACCCCGACCTTAGGATAAAGCGGGGAAGGGTGATTTTGTAAGGTTTTCTGCTCATTGGAGTAATTTTATGGGTTTTTGAAGGTTTTTTAATGTTTTTTCAAGGTTTTCAAGGTTTTTCAGGGCAACATGGCACTTTGGGTAGGGAAACTGGTCTGAGGTGGAGCAACAAGGTGAGTCATGGGTTCTTGACCTTGACCAGGTGTCAATTCAAGCCCCAGGGATAGAATATTATGGCTATAGTGCCAGGGAGGGGATATTTATGCATTGTGGGGTTTATACACCATGGTGTTTATAATACTAGGGATAAAGGGGTATAAGGAGCTAAGTAGTAGAGTTAGTTGTCAACATGGAGGGAATCATATGAGTAAGGGCTAGATCAACCAAGTTTTCTCTGCAAATAACTTGAAATTAGGAGTAGTTCAAAATGAAAAGATTTTTGCACAAGAAATGTGGCTTCTCAAAACCATAAGAATGTAAAACATTTGAATTTCTATGCTTTGTGCAACTTGGAGAAAGGGAGTTAGTAATGAGTGATTTACAAATGAGAAACAAGGGAGTTAGTCATGCTCCAGAGTGCTGCTCTTCCTGTAGATGTTTCAGCAACTTTGATTTTGAAAGAGACACCATTTCTGCAACCCCATCTACCTACCCAACTAGTTTTCCTAGCATTTTTTGTTCCTTCTTGGAGGGTGCACTTGGACTTGCAAACCCTTTGAATGCCTTTTCTTTTATTGGCTTTTTCTCACATTCCCTATCTAATGCAACCCTTATTCCTTCCAAGGTCCCAGATTAGGCAGTTGGGAACCTTTGTTTCTCTACCTATCTACTGATCTGCCAAGATTAAACAGTTTGGACAGATATCATTCTCTATTCTAAAACAAGGAAATTGAAAACATGGCATGATCCAGATTAGACTGTTGGTCCAGCCATCAAAATTGAGTTTTTATCAAAACTGATACAGACATTGCCTTCTCAGGGAAATATGGAATCTTTGCAGTTGTCAAAGCAGAGCATATTTGGACCTTTGATATCCAATCATGAAATATGAAACCTATTGGTATAGGTATCCAACATTTAGTAAATATAAATCACAGGGGTTGATCTAATGAGGTTACTAGAGCCACCACTAGGGCAATTAGATTTCTTGATAACAAAATGGCAACCATACTGGGGAGTGACTAGATTGTTTGCTTGTCTATATTTTTTTGTTTTATAAACTTACAGACGGAGCCTGAAGTCAAGCCAGCTAGCCTTCGAACTACATTTTCTATGCAAGTGCAAAGTATATCAATGTTGCTTCAGTCTATCTCCCGGTTTTGTTTGTAAACTGAAAATCGATTTACAAACACTCTAATTTCCCTACTGGTGGCTCTAGTAACCTCATTAGATAACCCCTATGATTTATATTTACTGAACATCACCTGCTCGGCCTAAATCCATTAACTAAATTGCAAACTATGACCAAAGACCAAGTAAAAGTCTCACACTGGTATCGTCGTACCCTCTCTTCATGGAAGTCTATATGCATTTCACCTCCCGTGTGCAGTAGGTGGGATGCATATTGGATTTCCTGTGTAACAGGTGTGATGTTCAGAAAAGGTTAATTTTGCCTTTGGACTTTGGTTTTCCTTCACTCTCTTTAGCGCTATTCAAGAATTTTGCTGTCTGTGATCAGTATACCACTGTGGAAACCCGCTTCCTTTCCATCATTCCGCCTCCATTGTGCAAAGAACTATAAATCTTTTTATGTATTGTGCGCCATTTTTAGTTCTCTTTTACAAAGAAGTAGCATAATCAGACTATCATTTCTTGATTTGGAAGTGTCGCAAGTGTCGTTTTCAGTCATAGAAGAGAATGCTATTGTTCTTGATGGTTGATTATACTGTTACTCTTGTATTTGATTTGAATTAGTAGTTTTTCAAGTGTCGAAAACAATTTTCAATTCGAAAATTGCAAAGTGTCATCGTTATCTTCGTTTCGTTTTGAAGAGAAATTTGTTAATATTGTCGATTTGAAACGATAATTCAGATTTGTACTTAGCATTTTTCTTGTCATTCACGCATTAAGAAGGCTAAAAACAAATACATGCATGTGCATTTGCATTTA
The DNA here is from genome assembly GCA_000404065.3 of Pinus taeda. NCBI lineage: Eukaryota > Viridiplantae > Streptophyta > Pinopsida > Pinales > Pinaceae > Pinus > Pinus taeda. Next base: position 25,395 of record APFE030193470.1, read on the forward strand.
GACTGCTTGTTGGTTTGATTTAGGACAGTGCATCTAGTGTGTGCTCTGTGCTCTATGTTGAAAGAATCTCATTTTTCTTTCCTTAGTAGCTAGGATTTTCATTGCAAAAGAAGATTAAACGATTTTTTATCATCTTAGACTGCATTTAGGAATTGTATATCTACATCACGCGGTGAACCTGAAATGCAAATTTCTTAAGCAAGATCAACTGTAAAATAAATTCAATGAACATAATAACGCTTTGGAACCTAACGCACAACATCTAGAAGTCTAGGCTAGAGACATATTTCGGCATCGTAAAGCCTGGTAACTATCACTTTCATTGCTGGTAGGGTGATTCCTCCTCTTTGAGACGACAAGTGCCAGTATGGACTTGTGCTCGCACGTACCGTCGAGTATATATTGGGAGACCACAATAGGCTATATCATTTATCCTTAGGAAGCCGTGTCTGTCACCCTATCGATCACAATGCACTAAACACAGCATTCAGGAAGATTGACTACCATACCGTAAAAAGTATTCTACAGTTTTGCGATTGGTTTGGTAATCCCTCTGTCTAGATTTCTAGAGTAGTCTCTTTCGTTCCTTTTCAGATTCCTTAAAGGAAAAGGTCCATATGAGCAATTGCCACTTCAGGCTCATTAAAAATCCAAGGTGACTAGAGTCATCTTTTGTTTTTTATCAATTCTTAAAAATTGAAAAAACAAGTTGTGTCAAAGCGTCTAAAATTTATTTTAATTGGAATAACATCATTCTTCCCTCGTTGGTCTTTAGGTTGAGAAAAATGGAGTCTACCAACCAAGGATTTCCCCTTGGAGGAAATCCTAGTCCTTTATCCTTTTGGGGAGATGTTGGTGCACCCCATATGGCCACATTGTCACTTCCACGGTTGACGATTGGCTTGCCCATATGGCTCTTCTCTACCTCTGTCATTTAGAATACTATAATTCCTGAACAATTAAGTCAGCAACTAGATGATACTAGAGTTACCCCCCAACCTTCTACTTCATCCCTTTCTCCCTTTCCTCCTTCCTCTTCTCTTGATGAAGCTGGTAAAGCTTAAGATCAAGTAACTAAGAAGGATAAGAAGGGGAAGGAGAAGAAGGAAAGGAAGAAGAAGGAGCCAAAGGCAAAAAGGGGAAACCATTCATCGTCTAGCGAAAATCCACACACTGCACCATCCAAGCCTAAATCTCAATGTGTCATTTACAAAGGAGACCACTATCATCGAGATTGTCATTACATCCCTCGGATCTTAAGGGACTGGTCTCCTCATTTGCACAATTCAGTGTCATCAAGCTTTGATCGTGTTGAAAGGAAACTGTCAACTAGTGAAAGCGAAGTATCTAGACAAAAAAGGAAATGTAAATTTCCTTGTAAACTATGTGAAGGTGATCACATCATCCACTGTTGTCCCTTCCTAGATGAAGCTAAAAGAGTTTTGGATAACCGTCCAGCTCCATTGCTACGACTTCCTCCTGGATATAAGAAACTCTTGCCGAGTCCATCACTGGTTGAAAATTTGACCTAACACGCCATTGTGGTCAGTCAAAGCATCTACCATTGAAGATAAACCCTGTAAATCCATACCAGACAAAATTCAAAAGATTCAGGCAGTAGTTGACCCGATCTTGCCTTCAGAAGCTTCGTCTTCAGATGATACAATCACTGAAGAGAATGAGAATGACACTGTTCAAATTCTTTTCATAAACACAGACTCCAATGAAAATGGGGGAAATCTACCCGTTCCGTTACTGCAGGAAGGAATTTCGTCAAAGTCATATCCGGCCATCTATTCGGTCCCACCTCCAAGCAACCTAGTAGTTTCCTTCGATTGGAATCTATTAGCTAGACCCTGTTTACCAGCTAGTGTACCATTCTGAATCATTATACATGCTTACAAAATGTTCGTGGCCGGTACCATCATAGATGAAGGGGTTTCTGTGAGTATCCTTTCCTCGAATACTTGGAAAGCGCTTGGTTTGGCATCGATCTGCCTGAGATGAGAAATCTGACAGGCTTCAACAAACGAAGCAGTTGACCGTTAGGGATCCTTCCCAATGTGCCCATAACGTTGAGAAGGAAAACCGTTTATATGGACGTAATGGTAGTCCAAGGACCTCTAGACTATAGTCTACTCCTTGGGTGCGACTATATTTATAGCATCAAAGCCATTGTCTCCTCACTCTTTAGAGTAATGTGTTTTCCGCACGATGTGTTTTTCTTACTGCTTGTAATGGTAGTCCAAGGACCTCTAGACTATAATCTACTCCTTGGGCGCGACTATATTTATATCATGGGAGCCATTGTCTCTTCACTCTTTAGAGT
>APFE030193475.1:0-18352 GCA_000404065.3 Pinus taeda
TATTGTCTCTTTCTGTCTCGTGTCGATGATGTGGGAAACATTATGGCCCACCTTCGATCAAGATCACTTCCTGTCGACTTCAACTCATTATCCAGGAAGGTGACCTAGAGACGCCCTTCAAGTACCTTGGAGCCTGCATGCCTCAATGGCAGGGTCTTCGTGTCCAATGAGAGGTTTTCATCATTAGCCTTCGATCGGATGATTCTGCGGGTGTTCGACGCCTGCTCATTGATTCGTACACCGTGGATTATACCTATAGTAGCTTGAGGACCATCGTCATTATTGGTGGTACCTCTCGCATCTATTAACAGTTTTCATCATTGACTGGTAATCAGACGATGTTCACGCATGTTCGACTTCGACTCCTGTATTCACATGCTTGAACTTATACTGTGTTCAGGTTGAGTTGGAGCGCAAGACCTCGGATTGTGCATATTGAAATCCGGGTTGCATTTTGTGGATTATTGTAATCAGTACATGACTCATTTATTGGATCGTTGCGACCATACCTGAGTCCATTCATTGATCCTCATCGGATGGCTGCGTCCATACCTGGGATCCAGTTTTTATATACTCTGTTATGGATGGCTGCGCCCATACCACATATATCATGTACTTGAGATATCAGTTGTACTTCTTTACGTAGGTTCTCCAACGGCCGTGTTTTCAGTCACACATGTTCTTGTAAAGCATTTCACCCCTCTTTCTCCCGGGCCTCATGCTTTAGGGGGCATCTGCTACACAGTAATTTGTCACCGTTTGTCACCGTTCGTATTACCCCTCTCAAGCACCTTGGAGGACACATTCTGGGACTTGTGAAAAGTGATAAGACTTGAAACCACTTGCATCATTCACCTCTGAACATGAGCTTCACATGCCCTGAAGACATCTCCTGCAGCTTGCCCATAAAAATAGCCCTTTTTACATTAGTGCGGTTTCACTGTGTTCTTCCCGCGCCAATGGGGAAAATCCTCCAAAGATGGCACACTATTAGCACTCTGTCCCAGAGTCGCAATCGCGCCAACCTATTTGGGCAAACTTTTTAACAAATCAATTTCCGAAAGTTCTCTCCAACTCATTCACCAACTAAATCTATGTTAGGTGAGGATGGTTTGGCATCTAATCTCCTTGAATGGGAAGTAGTTTGTCACCCTTCCAAGGAAGTTTCCAAGTGATGAAGCCAAATCCATGATTGTTGTGATTGATTTTATCTCTTCCCCTTGCATCTATAAAAGCTTGTCTCCATGCATTGAGCAAGCTAGTGGTAGTGGTAGTAATACTGGTGCTGAAAGGAAGATACCAAGAGATTAGAGTTGCAAGAGCCTTCTTTGTGTCCATAAGGCTTAACCTAAGTAAGGAGATCTTGTCACCAAAGAGAGAGAGGCTTTTCCCTCATCCCTTCAAGCTTTGCAAGACTTGTGTAGCTGAGCACCCAACCAAAGGAGGACTTGACGTCAAGACGCTGGTTGTATTCTCCTTTGTTGATTATTAATAATAGATGACTATCATTATGGTTCCATTCTCTTTGTACTTGTAATGGTTGATGTTGAATTATATCCTTCCTGACTAATGTATAATTTCATATATTAGATTTCACGCTTGTGTTTGTGTTGTTCTCTTTGTGTGCAGGTGTCCATTCACGCGGATAGTGGAGGATTGTGATCTGCCAAGGCAAAGGAACGTGGGCGACATCTCATCACCTACATTTTATTTGCAATTAGGAACTTGCATGATAGCATTGTTTGATTGTTGCTAGACTCGTTCTGGGCTAGTAGAGATTGCCTCTATCCGTAGAGGGGATTTACCTCTCCAACAATATACTTAATGCAACAAAGCCTACTTGTGTCGAATATCCCCACTACACTGGCCATTGTGACAGTGTCGCAAGTACAAGCGTTACCTGTTGTATGCCAACCTCAAGTTTCTCAGGTCGTAATACAATAACCTCCTGTCTCCATGACGCAGCCACAATCACTGATTAGTGGCTCCCTAACTGGAGCGACCCAGGTTCAAATGGGTACTATTACCCCTCATGTTGGTCAAATAGCCAGTATTGGACAACAGCAAATGGTCTCACAACCATGGCTGATGCAATATCAACAGCTGCAATTCCAACAAGCTTACCAAGGATCTGAGCAACAAGTCTTTGCGAGTAATGGGCAGTCGTATATTCAAAACGGTCAACAACAATCATATCAAAATGGTTATGCCCATCAACCTTACCAAAGTTATCAGCATCAAATGCATTATGCTGGTATGAAAAGACCTACTGCTCAGGAAATCCCATCTTATCCTGGGTATGCTTTGCCGAACCTAAATAAACAGTTGCCCTTTGTGGTGACTTTAGAGTTACCAGATCAAAATCGGATAACAAACTATCCAATTGATTATGCCCCTTGGTGGCCGTCTATTCCTCATAAAATTCCGTCAGATTTCTTAAATTTAATGGAAATCTGGGTGAAGACCCGTTGAATCATGTGATGACTTTTCATCTGTGGTGTTCATCCAACACTCTCAATGGTGATTCGATTAGGCTTCACATTTTTCAGCGAACGTTAACTAGTCTAGTCCGGCAGAAAAATGGTACATTGAATTGCCTGGAGCTTCATTTGATAACTTCAAAACCCTTGCCACAACCTTTTTAACCCATTTTCATTTACCAATAAGGTACGAAACAGGAACAAAGCTTCTTACCAATTTCAAACAGACGACGGCCACTCACATATCTGATCATATTCATGAGTGGCAACGTCGTCGTAGATTGGTAAAAACATATGTTCCTGATCAGCTACTAGTTGAATGGTTTATTAAGTCATTATTACCTTCTATCATAGAAGATGTGGCAAAGGGAGGGTTCATCACTTAAGAGCAAGTCATTGCTCGTGTGCAATATCTAGACTTGATCTATACTCAGTCTGGCATGCTCTATGACAAAATCCCTGATGCTCCTAGACCAGAATTTTTCGTTCCCCCTCCTCCTAAATCAAACAAAGACTCTCATGCTGACGATGGTGTGATAGGTACGAAAAGCATGAAAACCGTAAAGGCTACATCAAAGAAAGCTCGTATAGTTTCTAGTCAAAATGCAAATGAAGAACTTCTCGCCTCGGAGGTAAATGCCGTGTCGACTGAAAAAGGAAAAGAACTGAAGCAACCAGGAGGCAAGAAGAAAAAGAAAGGGAAAAAGAAGAAGCAGGAGGAGTCATCTCCTGAAAAATCTTCTGCAAACCCTTCTGGAGAGAGGAAACCAAATCATCCATGCTTTATATGTGATGAAGATCATTGGACGAAAGACTGTCCACATAAAGCTAAGCTTAGGAAACTCTTAAAGTATTCAAAAACCTCAGCGGTATTGGCTGATCCGTTTCCAAATCTAGGAACCAATCTGGTTGCTAGTGACAATGCTTCCCCATCCCAAGTGCTCATGTTGTCCATTTTGAAACAACAAAATGATGCTTTGATATCGACAAGAAATAAAGATTACGGGAATCCACAACTATCGAACAATAAGGCTACTGATCAACCTAGTAGTTCGACAACAACTTCGACCGAAGTTGTGCCACCCATCATTCCTGAGCTAATGATAAAGCCGCCAAAGGGAGTAATACACAAATCAACATTTAATCCTCGTGCCAGAGCAGCACAAAATTATAATATAGTAGAGGACCTGGCCCAATCGCCATCCACTATGTCGACACTTGAGGTACTGCAAAATTGCCCCTCCCAGAAGAAGGCTCTGTTATCAGAAATAGGTGGGATTGACTCAACGGATTCCAATCTTGTGACCTTTAATCATAAAGGATATGACCCGCAGTTACCAACTCAACTTGCTTTCCTTATTCAAGTGAAAGCCCTCAACGAAACCGTTCATTGAACAATTATTGATGAGGGAGCATCTACATGTATTATGTCGATGAATTGCTGGAAAACGTTAGGTTCACCACCCTTGTTGCGATGTTTGACGACATTAAAAGCATTTGATGGACGAAGATACACTCCATACGGGATTTTAAGTAACTTGCAAGTCGAACTGGGGGGAAAAACAGTAGAAATTGATGTTGAAGTTATCAATGGAAACCTCGATTACAACATCCTACTGGGAAGGCCCTGGATATATGCTATGGCTGCTGTTGTGTCGACTTACTTTAGAAAGATTGCATTTCCTTTCTAAGGAGGAATTATAATCGTTAACCAACAAAAATATCTCCCCAACAGTTCACAAGTTACGCGAAGCATTCCGATGATCCACGGGAGCTCTTAGTCGCTTCAAAATATCGGAGTAGGCCTACTAAAAGATCCGACATTGATGGGTACTTTTTCTGTATCACCTCCAAACAATCTAGCGGAAGTGGCCACAGTGGGAACCTGCAATATGGTGTCTTCCATTCAAAAGATATCCGATCACGATGTTAGCATGGAGCATCGCGAGGTTTTGCCTCCAACCCCAATAGAAATATTGTAGCAATCAATATTTTCGGCATGGGAGGTGAACCCGAATCAACACTCATCAAGCATTTGGATAGATAGGTTTAAGGAATATGGTACCTCTTTAGATCCTTGGTCAAATGTACATTCTACGAATGAAGGAATTGTTCAGTCAATGATGATTGATGGGGCACCATGGGAAGATTACCACCATCGTTCCCATCTTCCAAATTACAAAGAAGATTGTTCCAGCGACCTTGATCATCCTTCAGTTTTTTATTTCTTATCAAATACTGTAAATACGGTGGATTCCGAGCGAAACTTGTCCAATATTGAAGAGACTATCGTCATTAATATCTCGACCAAACCAAATGTTGTAAAGAATATTCATGTCGGCAAATCTTGTTCTCCTTCAGAAATGGAAATATATTACGCTCTCTTTCGCGAGTTCAGAGATGTCTTTGCATGGTCATATGAAAAAATTCCAAGCATTGACTTGAGCATAGTTGAACACGAAATTAAGATGTATCCAGATGTCAAACCAGTATGAAAATGGCTTCAGCAGGTGCACCCCAAGAAAGCCGCTGCCATCAAGGAAGAAGTTGAAAAACTTCTCCATGCTGGTTTCATTTACCTAGTTCCTCTAACCAATTGGGTATCGAATATTGTTCCTGTGATGAAAAAGCAAGGAACGATTAGAGTGTGCGTAAATTATAGGGATGTAAATCAATCTTGTCCGAAAGACAACTACCCTACACCCTTCATTGAATAGATAATTGATGAATGTGCTGGATGTGAAATCTTTTCATTTATGGATGGATTTTCTGGGTATAATCAAATAAATATCCACCCACAGGACCAGTAAAAGACTGCATTTATTTGTGATACATTTTACCGTTGTGGTATTGATACAGTTTTGCGGAGGTGCCTCACCCATGAGGAGGCCGAAAAAGACCTGAATGATTGTCATTCAGGTGCGTATGGGGGGCATCAATCTGGTTACGCTACAACACAAAAGATTTTACGAGTATGATACTTCTAGCCAACAATGTTCAATGATTGCATAACCGCAGTCCGAAGTTGCCATGCTTGTCAAATCTTTGATCGCAAAATCAAAATACCACCCACACCTCTACAGCCAGTAGTTGTTGTTGGGCCATTCGCCAAATGGGGCATAGATTTCATGACATGTGACCCCACCTTGGCTGGGGGCATGGGTAGATCATAGTCGTAGTTGACTATTTTACAAAATGGGCTGAGGCAATGCCTACATTAAACAACAGTGGCGAAACGGCTACTCTTTTATTTTTCAATCATGTAGTCTCTAGATTCAGTGTTCTACAGGCTATAGTCACAGATCATGGATCGCATTTTCACAATCACATGATGGTTGAGCTGGCTGCCAAATTAGGACTGTCCCATGACAGTTCTACTCCGTATTATCCGCAAGCTAATGGGCAAGTTGAAGCAATCAACAAAGTCCTGAAGCGCATGCTACAAAGGATGATTGGAGTCCATAAACAGAGTTGGTACCTAATCCTATACTCAGCCTTGTGGTCATGCCGGACATCGGTGAGAAATGCGACTGGGTTTACACCCTTTCAGCTGGTGTATGGCTTGGAAGCAATCTTACGAGTTCAGTGTGAAATCTCATCCCTCAAACTCACAGTCGATCTTCTCCTTAGAACTTCAGAAGAAGAGGCTCATTTCTTGGAATTAATCCAACTGGATGAAACCTGTCGTGATGCCGCCTTGGCTAACAAAGCACATAAGAAATGAGTCAAGGCACAGTTTAACAAGAATGTCAAACCCCGTGTCTTCTCAGAAGGTGATTTGGTCTTACTTTACAACCAGGAGTCCGATAAGTTGGGAGCAAGTAAGTTCTAGTTTTTATGGATGGGCCCCTATATTGTTAAGTGTGTGTTAGCAAAAGGAGCCTACAAGTTAGTAGACTATGATGGGATTCCACTGTCGCAACCCCAAAATGGGTTGTACCTTAAGCGTTACTATGCTTGACTCAGTATAGTAACCCCTTCATATGCTTTTGTTACATTTTTGTTTTCGCTAAGAGTAATCATTTTGGTTAGGTAATCCACTTTTGCATTTGTTGCAGATGTCGAACCTATTGGAATCATTTGTCAGATATGTTGACAGAGCGAGTCGTAGTTCGTGGAGCCTATCTTCTACAACCTGGGCCATCTTTGATCCAAGCGACGAGTTAGTGAGTTCCAGAGGGGTATGTATTGGCCGATCAACGAACAACATTGCTGAGTACAATGCGTTGATAGAACTTCTCTTTGATGCCATCGTGCATGGCATACGCCGACTTGTTGTCAGGCTAGAATCACAACTCGTCATTCTACAACTCACCGGCACCTATTCCATGTGGAATCTAGCTATCTATCGCATGTACCTAAGGGTCAAGATTTTGGAAAGACAGTTCGATTCTATCCAATATCAACATATTTCCATAAACTTAAACACATTAATAGATTCATTGGAAAATTATGTGTTAGATAGACATTTGCGACATTTATAAAAGAAAAGCATTTCATCAATATTTGCATCAGGATCATATAACTTAACAAAAATAAAGCTTCGAAAATCAAAAATATATATAACTGTTTATGTTTTACACATAGTGTTCTATGTCCAAGACAAAATTGGTCAAATGACCCAAAAACTCAAAGTGCTAGGGGGCACCGTAGTTAATGGTGCTGGTGATAACCAGTCACCGCCTGTGCAATCATGTGTAAAAACCTAGTCCATCGATGTGGTACGCCAGTAGCATGTCTCTGTAATCTTAGAGGTAGCTCGTCAGTCCTCACATCCGAGATACCAAGAGTGAGGCCTTCGATCTGATCCTGCAATGTTTCAAGAGTCTCAGCCACATCCAGGTCGTGAAGGAAAACCCTCCCTACAGCCTCTCCTGCTGGAACGAGAGATGGTGCTCTTAGTCGCACTGTTGGTCGCACCGGTCTGATATCTGCACGAGCACATGAGTTTTGATTAGTCTTGATAAAAGAAAGCACACGAACATTATAAAAGCAATAAACAGGGATATGGTCAGAGATTTTTCCTATAACACTCCTTGCTCGCCAGCCGGCAGCACCAAATCTGGGTCACCTCGGAAATCCGTACCAGCATACGGACACTCGGCATAAACCATCTCCTGACAGTTGAACCACTCGAAGAAAGCATTAGAGAAAGAAACATGTAGCTGACCAGCATGTCGGGCCATAAGGTCAACCCATCTCTGCATCCGTGGCTCAGTTGGTGGCGGAAAACCAAGTGAAATGTACTGCGGCTGCATTAGTGGGATCTTCTCCAAGGCGAAAGTGGTCAAAATGGAACCATATCCAAAGTTCTTAGATCATCCATTTTTCACCTTGATAAGCTGTTCTTTTATCATCAGAAGTACTGCATCACACCAGTTGAACACCTTCGGTTCAAGGCATTCCAAGGCATACTGCATATAGGACCTGTTGGCCAAGTGAAGAGCCGCACTACCAGCTAGTCTAGAAAAGGTGAACAAGATGGTCCTCAAGGACCGGTCAGTGACATCTCGGATGTTGATCTTGCCATCTCTGCTTAGTTGAGATCCTTCTCTATAGTATCAGCAAATATAATCCCTCACGGATTCGCCCCCACGGGCGGAACCTGATAGTGAGAGTGGGGAACCACGCCTCGATAAACCGATCAAAAAGTAGATGTCCACAATAGTCAAGGGGATGGATTTGCCTCTGATCTGGAACACCTGGTTGGTAGGATCCCATGCATCGAGGAAATATTGCAACAAGTTAATTTATTTCCTCATGCTAGATATGCGGAAGAACTTGAGCAAACCATAGTTCCGCAATGCAGTTACCGTACCTGGATCATGTAGAGAAACCATTTCCTCTTCTTCATTCTCACGTTCTCACCATGTAACAACCATTTTGCTCCGATGAATCTCTTAAAAACAAACAAGAGAAGAGTCAGGATCCTGATTTGGCAAAAAACAGGCAAAATTTCCATAAAAAAACAGTGCACAAGTTTCCCTCCTTCCGCCCATCGCACCTGAGCTGTGTACTGGGTGAGATGCATATTGACTGACCAATGGCCAGCCTAGTATGCATCGCACCTTTTGATATAAACAGGGTACGATGGGGACAAAATGAATTGTTCAAACCCCAGAGGCTCAAAAAAGCATGGAAACATTCTCAGAATTCAAAAAGGAAAGAATGCAACTGAAGAGCACAGGTTTAGCTCCTACCTGGTCAGACGGCACCAAGAATCATCCATAGAATCTCCCTGAATCAGCTAGTGAAAATCAAGGGGGAAAACACCTCCAAAGCTCCAACAATCTCAAGCTCAAATGAAATGGTAAAATGAGGGGTAAAAAACTACTTTTAAATTACTTTTCATGTAATTCGAGTAAGGTGTTAGTGTTTTAACTCATTTTTCAAGCACGTATTCTCATTTCTAATTAGTTTGATGGAGAAATTGAATAGGTAGTACGACTGTCGAAAGAACATAGTGTTGACGGTGAGTCAAATATCAATGACCGTTATCACGAGCAGTTTTTATGCGAAGTTCAAGCTCGTTAAAAATAAAACTTAAGCAATGAGAAAATGTTCCCCCAGAGTTTAAGCTCATTAAAAAATGAACAAACCTCTGGTAAATAACCATTGTGAACACATTATCATCAACTTTTGAGCCCTGGTCGTGTTCTTACCATCACCTCCACTCTGTTTTAGCCAATCATATGCCTCCATTTGATTGTTTACCCTTTTGAGGAACACTTGTGACGAGTGATTCTGTTAGCCATCCTTGTGACACTGCCGTGATTGGAAAATTCCATACCTTACCTGGAATCAGCTGCTACCCGAAAATATCACTTGTTCTTGAAAAACGAGTCTCCTTTAAGCTCTTTTCATCTATCTCATAAAATATGAAAAGATTGCTGAGAAATTGGCCTATCCAACTCGTTAAAGCTATCAGAAGTGTTATTCCTCCTCTAGATTTTAATCTTTTTGGACCTGAGGGATTATTACACAAAAATATCGAGCGCTTGTATTGTTCGGCTCGTTAAAACTATCGAAAATTCATCCCTTTCATATTATTTTATAATTTTTCAGACTTAAGGGATTATATGACGAAAAAGGATTACTGGAGTTTCCTTTCCGTCCCTTTTCAGACTCTCTGAAATTGAAAAAGGACCGAGTTGTCTTTGTCGTTAAACTCGTTAAAACCAATAACGAAAAACTTGTCTATATAGACGAGAACGAGTTTCACTGTCACTAGGCTCATTAAAACATAGCAATGGGTTTGCTCGAAGGGCAAATTATAAAACAAGCATATGTTATCCTCCTCAAACTTGACAAAAATAAAGAGGTACTGGTCAGCAATGACTAGGAAAAATTGGGAAGAAAACTTGAAGAAACTTTATTGGTAGCAAGTCGCTCTTGACCATGACACTTTCACTCCATCACCATGATTGAGTTGGGTTGGATTATTCTGTTCACCGGTCATATCACCATTGGTCCATCATACCATCCATCTTTAGGGTTAATGCTACCAATCCATTTCAGTGTCACTGATATGTTCAAGAGAAGTCGATCAGAGGATTCACCAACCCAACTTGTGTTTCACCCACTGCAATACCTTCATGCTTCATTCTTTCATGACCGCCACCCTGAACCCTGTATCGTCAGATCATTTTCACCTCCACAAATTCATTTGCTCCGTTCCATGTCGTAGATGTGGGATTCATTAAAGCCCTCCTACGACGGGTCACTTCTTGTCGACATCAGCTCATTATCCAAGAAGTCGACCTAGGAACAACCCTTGCAGTACTTTGAAGCTTGCATGCCTCAATGGCAAGTTTCTCAATTTCGACAATAGGTTTACATCAATGGCCTTCGACCGAAAGATTTTGCATGGTGTTCGATGCCAAGTCCCTTTTTCACACCACGTGAATTGTACTGTAGTACCTTGAGGGTCATCATCATTATCGGTGATTCCTCTCGTGCCTGTTAACAGCTTACATCATTGACTGGTAATCAGGCGATGTCTTTCCATGTTCGACTCCAGAACATCTTTTCACATGGATCGAATTGTACTCCGGGCGAAGATTGAACGAGTGTGAAGACCCCAAATCTAGTTTCATCCATTCCGGCTGCGATATATTTAGGAAAATAAAGACATCAAATGTACATCATTACTGCATGGATGATCATTCGAATCAAAGGATGATGGCTCTATCAGAATCATCAGTCTGCTACACAGACGGTTGTTTATCCTATGTACATGAAAATGTATTTATAATGTTGAGCATGGGAATGCCTGCCTCAGCTAGATCATGAAAATATTATGAAGATAATGTATTGTATTGTATCTTATTACAGGTCGCTTTCCAGTTCGAAAAGCCTCGGATCCTCATGATAAAGCATTTCACCCGACATCAAAAGATTTTCGACCTCATGCTTTAGGGGGCAACTGTTATAGACATATTTGGGTGCTACAACCCCATTCATATGTGTCCATAAACCAAGGGCTTCTGAGTCCCTAAAAGTGTTGTTTCACACCCTAAAGGAATAAGGTCAGCTGATTACATCATCTCCCAGAAGTTCTCCATAGAAAGCTGCTCAGAACTGGTCAAAAATGGACCATACAGACTGCGCAGTGCAAAGGGTGCGATGCATCTCACCCACCACAAGCAAAAAGTGCGATACATACTGAAAATCCCTTCTGTAGGGTGCAATGGGCGAGAGTAGACAAATGGCAGAGACAGTTTGCAAGGTGGATGATCATGGAATCTTCCATAAACTTCTCTTATGACACTTGCCTCTCTGAATTCGCGTAGGGATGAGTAAGATATCATCAATCTCCAAGTGGAATCAAGAACTATCAGAGAGAAGACACTAATCAAAATCCCAGAAGCTGACTCACCCCCTTGCAATCATCTATATATGGATCCCTCATCCCAGAGATCGAGAGGTTGGAATTTTGCATCTTGTAAGGAAGTGTTGTTGGTTTCCTGGTAGAACATCATAGTGTTGGGTGATCTAAGCTTTTCATGAGGTGAGAAGGATTTCTTATGGAACGGATGACGCTGGGTCAGATCAATGGGTTGTAATCTCTCTCTAATCTTTATATCAATAAGCTATTCAAGTTTTCCTCCACATCTTGTATGTGAGATATATTCAATGTGTGTGGTCAATATATATCTAGCCTATGTTGTTATGATTTAAGATCTCTGTACTTTGAAGGTATTATGTGCTTTGACTTTACAGGTACCACTTTGAAGCAGAGTAATCAAGGAGGAGCGGAAAAGATCCGGCAAAGGGGAGAAGAAACAAGCAAGGAACCAAGCAATATTGAGGTTGGTATTGGTTACTCCTCTCCATTACTTCTCATAAAGGAAATGAAAGTACTTTAGTTTGTTAGTTCAAGATACCTAGCCGTATTAGTGGACTAACAGCTTTGCATGGAACTGATTTCCCGATAACAGGCATATTTCTTAGCATCCTTAAAAATAGTGGGCCATTAATAACCCATCTGTAATACCTTATGCCCTGTCCTACGTTCTGCGAAGTGTACCCCACAGGGCTCATCATGACAAACTTTTAGGATTTCATAAATCTCATCGTCACGAATGCATCTGTGTATACACATGTCATCCCCTGTGTGAAAAGGATATTCGCCTATCCAAGAGAATTGGACGTTGTGCTGAACGATCTGTTTCCTCTCTTTTGTTGTCAAATGCCTCAGTAGATTCCTTACTGCTAGATAATTTGCCACATCTGCGTACCATGGTGTCTTGACTGTTACGACAAATAGATGTTCATTTGGAAATTGGTCGTCTATTGCCAGTGGATCATTCACCTTCAAAATTCAAGATAGAAAATCAGCAACTAGGTTTTCCTTCCCTGGGCGATCCTTGATAGTAATGTCGAACTCCTGCAAAAGAAATAACCACCGTGTCACTCGACCATTTGTGATAGGTTTATTAGTTAGATACTGAATGGAAGAGTGATCAATATACAAAAAGACTTGGTAGCCAGTTATATAATGTCTAAACTTGTTTATTGCATAAATAACAACTAAGAATTCTTTTTCTGTTACTGTATAATTAAGTTTTGCAGAAGTGAGATTTTTGCTAATATAATATATAGAATAAGGTTTCCTATCCTCCTCCTAGCTGAGGATAGCGCCTATAGCTACATCTAATGCATCCATGGATATGTGGAAAGGCAGCCCCAGTTTGGTCCACGTAATACTATTGCTGTTGAGACTAGTTTCTTTAGACTTGTAAAAGCCGTGTCACATTTGTCAGACCATTTGAAATCAACATTTCCAGTTAAAGCATATAAAGGCGCAACAATTTGTGAAAAGTTTTTAATAAGCCTACGATAATAGCCTGCATATCCCAGGAACCTACGTATGTCTGTCTGAGTGCAGGGAGTAGGCAATAAAAGAACTACCTGAATTTTTGCTGGATTTACCTGTATCCCTGTTGTAGAGATATAATGTCCCAAGATTACACCCTCAGTCATCATCATGTGACACTTGACATTGCTTAAACATAACCTACTAGCAATGCATCATTCTAAAACATTCTCTAATGTTTGCAATGCTTGGTCGATGTCATCCCCATATGGAGTAAAGTCATTCATATACACCTCAAGTCCTTCATTTATCAAATTAACAAAAATGCTAAGTATAGCTCTCTGGAATGTAGCTGAGGCATTACACAAGCCAAATGGTAATACTCTATATGCAAATGTACCCCAGGGATAGGTGAAGGTTGTTTTGTTTTGGTCTTCATGGGTGATCTGAATCTGTTGTAGCCGCTGGAATTGTCTAGGAAGGAAAATAACTACTTCCCTGCCAAAGTATCAAGGACTTGGTTGATGAATGGGAGGGGGAAGTGATCTTCCCATGTTGCCTTGTTGAATTCCTAGTAGTCTACACAGATACGCCACTTCCCATTTTTCTTGGGGATGAACACCAATGAGAGACCCATTTACTATTTGAAATAGGATAAATGAAGTTCGCATCCAACAACTGCTGTAACTCTTCTTTCACAATGTCCTTGAGATGTGGATTCATTCTTTTTTGAGGCTACTGGATGGGTTGAGCATCCTTCTCTGTATAGATGTGGTGTGTACATAGCAATGGGTCTATACACTTCATGTCAAGATAATCCCAAGAAAAATCCCCTTTATATTTATGCAGGACCTGTATGAGCTTCTGTTGCTGATCATTATCCAGAATATCATTAATGTTTAGAACTTTGTCTAGCTCAATCTCAACAGGCTTGCTGTTATGAACAACGGTCGTCTAGATATGCTAGTTCTTGGTATCCTTCAAAGGATCTTCCATGGTTTCATTACCAAGGATTGCTTTCAATATTTGACACTTTACATTGGTCACATCAGCTAGCTAATTGATAAAATTGTTAATTTGTCATCTTTAGTCTGATCTTTGAATTCCAGTGCCTTTGCTACTGTGAGTGGTGAGCGGATGCTTTCCTCCAGGTATGTTGGTGGTTGTTTACATATTTTTACAATGGACAGACTATGCTTGGTAGGAGGATATAACACAAGATTTTTTATAGCATTCCCCTTTACATTAGTCATGCTACCTTCTTGGCAGCCGATATAAGCATCAACTATCACCAGCCAAGGTTGGCCTAGAATCATAAGATGCCCATCCAATCGGCTCTTTGGGTTTATGACAAGAAAATATACTGGATATTCCCATGAATCAATAGAAACTATAATATCCTGTAAGGTCCCTTCTGGCCTTACCACCGAATGATCAACCAGTTCTAATAAAGTGGTGGTTGGTTCTAGGGTTGTAATACCAAGTGTTTGAAAGATTTCTTCTATTAAAATATTAATGGTTTCACCCATATCAACTAGTGAATTGGGAAAAGAGCGGCCATATATCTGAACTGTCACTCTGGGATTTCTAGGATCTTCATACTTTACTGGAGTTTCCCCTCCCAAGAGTAAATCAGATAAGGTTCCTACAACGTGAATGGTGGGTGAAGTTTTTGCTTTCCTCACAAGCTTCTTTACACATAGCTCTTTGATTGTTTTAACATAGATGGGAATATATTGAATAGCTTGGAGGAGTGAAATTTTAATCGAAATATTTTTTAGTTCCCCTACAAGATCAAAATATGGGTAAACAGCAGGTTTGGGTATCGTTAACCTTTCAGGGAATGGGGGAG
The DNA here is from genome assembly GCA_000404065.3 of Pinus taeda. Lineage (NCBI taxonomy): Eukaryota > Viridiplantae > Streptophyta > Pinopsida > Pinales > Pinaceae > Pinus > Pinus taeda. Next base: position 14,651 of record APFE030193475.1, read on the forward strand.
AAGTGATTGTAAGTTTTTCAGGGTCTTCAAGCTGGCCTGTCTCTCCCCTTGGTTTAGTTCAATATTAATTATAGGTGGTCGTATATGTGTAGGTGGGGTTTAAATTTCAATTGATGGTTGATCCCTATTTTACCTAGGGGTGATGATATGCCCTGACCTCAATCTGAGTTCATTACATTCTTTTTTCTCAATCTCATAATCTAATCTTTTGATAATTTGTAGCAACTGGACCGATTTGTTATTAGGATTCGGATTCGGTTGAGTTGGCAATTGAGGGCGCAAAAGAGGTTGAGGATTTTTCTATAATGTATATGGAGCTGATAGTGCAGGTTGAGGCTGAGGACTTGTCCCCATAGGTGCATTGGATATCCCCAATGATCTTGCCAATTTGGAGACCAGTTCAGATTTTGAGAGGTAGAGGTAGGCCACTGGGATTGATAGGGATTGCCCTACCAAACAAGAATAAAAGGAGAATTTGGCCAGCCATTACCTGGAAAGGATTGAGTTGGCTAGGATGCCATAAGGAATGGCTGGGTTTGCCAATTTTGGTAAGGTGATTGGCCTTGCCATGCTGTCCCAAGGTTATGTTGCTAATTAAACTGTGAAGAAGGAAAGAATTGGGATGTGTCTTATGACATACCTGTAGGTTTAACCAGCCACTGTCAACGTTGGTTCATCAGATACACAGACTCTGTCTCTTCTTCTGCTCCCTTGAATACTTCTTTCAGCTCGGGCAGTGATGGACATTGTTCAATGGTGTGATATTTGGTGTAGATAGCGCATGAATGGACCATGTCTAATGGACACTCCTGTTGGCTATGCTTCTTTCGACAACGTGGATAGAAGAAGTCCAAGTTTTCTTCTGCTAAGGCTTGCATTTGTTTAGCTTGTAAGATGTCCAACTGCGTCATGAGGGTGCCCAAGATGTCTGTTTTGAAGTCTTCTAGGAGGTTTTCGATCTCCATTCGTGTTACACCTCCACTGTGTGGTTTGTTTTCCCTGCTCATGGGATCTCCACTTCCTGCTCTTGTGAGTTTGCTTCCTTGTGAACACTTGATACACAAGGAGATGATTTCATCATAATCTTCCTGAGAAATATCTCCTTTCCCCATTAAATTTAGAGTTTCTAACCATTCTTCTTTCATCCCTTTAATTAAGATAGCTCTTAGGACTTCTTTAGGTAAGGTGGTGTGTGGAGATCTCTACAAATTATAATTAAACCGTTCGACATACTCTTCTAGAGTTTCATTGTCTTTTGCGGTCATCTTAAAGATTTCATCATTTAAATCCCTAGTCTTGCAAAAGTCTTGATATCTTGTGAGGAAGGAGGTTTTCGTATCATCCCAAGAATTAATAGTTCATCCACCTAGACCCATGAACCATATTAAGGTTGCTCCTTTCAGAGTAGAGGGGAACAATTTTATCTTTTGGGGGTCAGTGGTGTAGTCATATCCTCTACAGAGGACATCAAACTCAAACAAGAAGGCATCAAGATCCTCTGTGATCACTTCGTGAAAAGTTGGGATGATTTGCAGAGGAATAGCCTTCATGGGGGCATTGGCCACTTGATCGACTATGGGATATCCTAATGTTGAGGTTTGACCTTGAGGTGGTTGGTTTTCCATTTGATCAAAGATGTGCCAATAACCTTTTGGAATTTCAGGGGGTGCTTTCTGAGTAAGTGGGGAATTAGCAAACCAAGCTAGCTTTACACTGCTGCCTAGATTTGGGATCACAGGAGATCCCTGTTCAGACAGCTATGGTTCTGCCTTAGCAGTTCCACTGGTTTCTTCTTCTCCTTCTCTTAAGTTACATGATTTTACCTCTTGGAGAGGATCAGAATATAAACTAACTATAGCTTGAAGACTCTATTTAGATCCTCCAATTTGGCTTTGAATCTCAGTGTAAGTTGCAGATGGTGAACTTGTTGTTTGAGGGATTACAATAGGACATTTTCTAGTTACTAGCCAAAATCCTACTGATGCTTGAGACTCTGCTTTTCTCATGATTTCGTCTATAAAGGTCGTTCTCCCAAGTTTCATCGATCCTTTGGATTTTTTGGATTTAGGTGGGGAGTTCTGTTGTTTTTCTATCTTTCTATTCCTAGTCATTCATAAAAACTGATTCCTATTTAACCTCTAAGATTTCGGTGAAAAGCGGGCTGGTAAGCAAGCACTTTACCTTCCATTTTTAAAACCTAATTCTTTCACAAGAAGATAAAAAGGAAATCACTTTGAAACACTCTCCCCAGCAACGACGCCAAAATGTTGGTGCACTAAGATGTCTTTTTACTGGAGATCTTAATTCCTACATTAATCGTCAACCTAAGGTAAGTCTTTTTATCTCAAGAGTATCAGAACTATATGTGCAGTGAATTTAGAGGTTATCTAATGATAAATCGTTGCAATCACTAATAACTATTTCTTCAACTCACTATAAACAATTCTGGAAGAAATAACTATGAAGGAAATAACTCTTGAAAGAACTCTCAACACACTCTGCAACTCTATTTAACTTATTCTGAAATCAAATGAATCTAAATGTAAGTGAAAAGAATCACATTGAACAATCTTCAAATGAAATTAAGACTAACTCACTTAATCAAAAAGAGAAAAAAGAGAACTATAATGACTGAAAAACAATGGTAATATTTAGAAAATCTGAATTAAACAACAAATCCTAATTGAACGGCATATCCTAATCGAACAACAAATATCAATTGAACGACATTGATAATTAAACAAGTAGAGAGCATATAATGATAAATGATATCTAAACAACAAATTATTTATATAAGAAAATTATGGAAATTGATTAATGCTATCTCTAAGATCTATGATAAAATAACTCATAATGAACAACATTCTACTACTATAACCAGTATAACCAATCCAATCAAAGTGTTATTAAGATATATCACATAACTAAGCCTGAATCTAAATGAACAAAATTATGAATTGGAACCGTCAATCTTCACAAATAAGAGAAATGATATTAACTTAACATTAACAATCAGTAACGACTAAATAGAAAATATTATAACACAAGAATGCAGTGGAACTTCTCTTGACTGGGCCTAGAGTCACTAGAAGTCTCCGTTAGGAGAGATACTCAGAATATAGGTATGGATCAAACATAGTCTTTCTTCATTAAAATAAGAAACATAGTTACAACATTACTGAGGTAACAATATTATATGTCTCAAAAGAATAGTTACTAGTTATAAAATTCTAAGCTCTGTGCAGTTTTTCCTTTTGGCCTTATATATTATATTTAGAAAATAAATAGATAAAAGTGAACCCTTAGGATCAGGGGATCTTGATGATTTCACAATACATAATCTGATCTTGTCATGAAATAGCATTAGTCTGCCAAGTCTCTCGCTGCCTTGCCTACCTCAGACGTTGTCTTTTTCCTTTTATGGCTCGATGCTACTCTATGTAGAAATTTTGAATAATATAACACTTATTACAGAGATTATCCCGATTATACACTAATTCTGGAATACATGCATAATACATAACCTCCTCTACGTTGATCATTAATTTAGCAGTATTAAGAAACAATCGCATGCGCACATTGAAGCATCAATCACACATATCAACACAGTATGTACCCGGGGAAAGTATACAGCTGAAAACCCCCAACTATCTGTATATTATATTGATTGAGAACATGTAACAATACATAGTACAATACTCC
>APFE030193478.1:0-13907 GCA_000404065.3 Pinus taeda
CATTACCTATCTTTTATAGGGCCTTGAGAGTTTCATCAGCACCACTTACGGTAAACGCACCGCCCTCTTTCAAGTTCAAGACCTTGACGACAGCGTCCTCTGCCAACAGCGCATAGCGCCTCGATCAAACCTCTAAACCCGCAGGTTTATCGCTCAAATCAAGAGTAACACCCAATGCTTTGGTGAATTCTTGATTTCCATCGGCCAGCAGGAGGATCCTATCACCTACATTCAAATTCTGACCCCAGGCCCTCATAACAAAAGCATCGTTTACAGAAACGCACGCAATTGTGTCAACCCCTTTGGCCTTCAACTCATCGACTTTCTCCAAAAATCCTGGAAGATGTTTCTGAGAGCAAGTGGGTGTGAAGGCACCGGGAACGGCCAAGATAACCACTTTCTTCCCCTTGGTTAACTCTGAGACTTTTATTGTTTGAATCTCGCCCTCTTTGTCAAAATATGCCAGAGTAGCCTCCAGCAGCTTCTCCCCCACTGAAATAGTTGCTCTGATTGACTGTAAAGTTGTTGATGACCGAACAAATGTTGATTTGACAGGATTTATTGTGTGGGGTTTGGGGCCAGGAGCCAGAAATGAAGAACCCTTCAAAACCCTTGAAGGATTCTTCAATGCAATAATAGGAGGGCACAATGTCGGTTTCAGAAATGAATAACAAATAGGCGTAAAAGGCACCTTGCATGAAAAAGATTTATGCGAGTATAAAGTACAAAAGGGAGCATCCATAAGTTGTCCATAATGATTTCTTAGGAGAACTCTTGAAAGAAGACTTGCATTTAGAAGAAATTATAGCAGATTTTGTACTATTCCTGCTCTTCGCTGGTCACGAGACCTCAACCTCAATGATGGCATTTGCTATCAAATTTCTCACAGACTGTCCCCAGGGACTTCGGGAGCTGAAGGTGTGTCAATGTATTATAAATATAAGAATTTCATATTTCGAATTGGTATTGGTATTCTAAATAAAATCATTTCATATCTTGGACTACACTGATGGTGGAATATGCACCACATAGGCGGAACATAACGCTCTCTTAAAGAGAAAGGGGAGTCCAAGAAACCAAAACCTCACTTGGGATGACTACTGTCACTAAAATTCACCCAATGTGTATGTAATTAGTTACTGCTTTCATGACAAACCATACAATTTCTATTTGGTGATAGGTTGTTAGAATTTTTTTATCCTCATTACAAATTTTGTAACATATGTTTATATATATAAATGAATTCATGAAGATCATTTAAAATTTCCCCGTAGCTTCTATCAAATTGTGTTGCCTTAGTATTTTTTTTTTTTGAGTTACCCTAAACTTCGATAATTGTTATATTTGAGACCAGATATATGGTGTCAAGATGATTGATCGTGTTTGTATTTGTTCAATTCCCACGTCATAAATGAAGCACATCGTCTCGCCAACGTTGCTCCAACGGTTTTCAGAAAAGAAATAACAGACATTAAAATTAAAGGCATTTAATAATATATTGTTTTTACTCTTCTTGGTTGATATTAATGTTTCTACTGAAATTTACAATTTTATTTATGTATATGTACTTTTTCTGGAAGGATTGAAATGTATAAAATTTCAACTCATACTTCCAATTCTAGCATTTCTTTTAATCTTTTCGGTGCAAATCTGATCATCATAAACTTGTGTTATCAAGAGGCTTTGTCATCCCAAAAGGGTGGTCAATCTTGGTGCTTATGAACGGCATCCATCTAGCCCTTTTGAAGTTCCTGCTATGAGCTATCATTTTGTTCTCTTTATCAGATCTTTTGCCTGTAGTATCTATAAAATTGTTAGCTGAAACGTCCTCTGTAGTACCTTGTTTGGTTTATATTCGTGGATTCATTGACAGTATTGACATTTTGAAGTCTGCTGTTTTTGCTTCTGCACATTAATTTTTTGTATTTGGTCTATATTTATTATTGTGTATGGGCATACTTATGGAATTTCTGATCTTCAAATGGCAACTGCCACTTGTTCATAATTTTCCGAAGTCCATTTATTTGAGGATTGAGTTATGATATTTGTTTTCATAGAGTTCTCAAGGTATAGACGAAATGCTATTTCAGATTCTTTGTTCTGATGTTATTTTCCCTGGCATTCTTTTGATGTCTGTAATGCACGTGCATTACCATCAACAAGAAAAATCTTTTGATAATTAGAATTGTCTAGCAATTGGTGTATATTATAAAAATATAAATCTGGTTAACAATTAAACAAGGTTTAAATTGTAGATTTTGCAACGTATTTTCTGCAATATTATCTGGGAGAATGAATCAACAAGAAAGATGGTACACAAACATGGGAAATCAACTGCTTTAAGTTGTAATGCAGGAAGCAAGTGTTCCTTGTCTGTTATAATCTAGAGTTTGGCCGCATGGATACAATTGATTCATGCCTACAACACCTTAACTCCATCAAATTCTAACAAAGTACGAATAACAAATGGGCGTAGAAGGCACCTTGCATGAAAAAGATTTATGCGAGTATAAAGTACAGAAGGGAGCATCCAGAAGTTGTCCATAATGATTTCTTCATTACCTATCTTTTATAGGGCCTTAAGAGTTTCATCAGCACCACTTACGGTAAACGCACCACCCTCTTCCAGGTTCAAGACCTTGACGACACCGTCCTCTGCCAACAGCGCATAGCGCCTCGATCGAACCCCTAAACCCACAGGTTTATCGCTCAAATCAAGAGTAACACCCAATGCTTTGGTGAATTCTTGATTTCCATCGGCCAGCAGGAGGATCTTATCACCTACATTCATATTTTGACCCCAAGCCCTCATAACAAAAGCATCGTTTACAGAAACGTAGGCAATTGCGTCAACCCCTTTGGCCTTTAGCTCATCGGCTTTCTCCAAAAGTCCTGGCAGATGTTTCTGAGAGCAAGTGGGTGTGAAGGCACCGGGAATGGCCAACAGAACCACTTTCTTCCCCTTGGTTAACTCTGAGACTTTCATTGTTTGAATCTCACCCTCTTTGTCAAAATATGCCAGAGTAGCCTCTGGCAGCTTCTCCCCCACTGAAATAGTTGCTCTGATTGACTGTAAAGTTGTTGATGACCGAACAAATGTTGATTTGATAGGATTTATTGTGTGGGGTTTGGGGCTAGGAACCAGAAATGAAGAACCCTTCAAAACCCTTGAAGGATTCTTCAATGCAATAATAGGAGGGCACAATGTGGGTTTCATAAACGAATAACAATTGGGCGTAGAAGGCACCTTGCATGAAAAAGATTTATGCGAGTATAAAGTACAGAAGGGAGCATCTAGAAGTTGTCCATAATGATTTCTTAGGAGAACTCTTGAAAGAAGACTTGCATTAGGAAGAAATTATAGCATATTTTGTACTATTCCTGCTCTTCGCTGGTCACGAGACCTCAACCTCAACGATGGCATTTGCTATCAAATTTCTCACGGACTGTCCCCAAGTACTTCAGGAGCTGAAGGTGTGTCAATGTATTATAAATAAAAGCATTTCATATTTCGAATTGGTATTGGTATTCTAAATAAAAGCATTTCATATCTTGGATTGCACTTATGGTGGAATATGCACCACACAAGCAGAACACAACGCTTTGTTAAAGAGAAAGGGGAGTTCAAGAAACCAAAACCTCACTTGGGATGACTACTGTCACTGAAATTCACCCAATGTGTATGTAATTAATTACTGCTTTCATGACAAACCATATGATTTCTGTTTGGTGATAGGTTGTTAGAATTTTTTTATCCTCATTACAAATTTTGTAACATATGTTTATATATATAAATGAATTCATGAAGATCATTTAAAATTTCCCCGTAGCTTCTATCAATTTGTGTTGCCTTAGTATTTTTTTTTCAGTTACCCTAAACTTCAATAATTGCTATATTTGAGACCAGATATATGGTGTCGAGATGATTGATCGTGTTTGTATTTGTTCAATTCCCAGTCATAAATGAAACACATCGTCTCGCCAACGTTGCTCCAGCGATTTCCAAAGAAGCAATAACAGACATTAAAATTAAAGGCATTTAATAATATATTGTTTTTACTCTTCTTGGTTGATATTCATGTTTCTACTAAAATTTACAATCTTATTTATGTATATGTACTTTTTCTGAAAGGGTTGAAATGTATAAAATCTCAACTCATACTTCCAATTCCAACATTTCTTTTAATCTTTTCGGTGCAAATATGATCATCATAAACTTGTGTTATCAGGAGGCTTTGTCATCCCAAAAGGGTGGTCAGTCTTGGTGCTTATGAACGGCATCCATCTAGACGACAAGTACCATTCTTCTCCGCTCAAGTTTGACCCATGGCATTGGCAACAGATTCTGGAAAATAATGTAATTAATTAGCATCAAAACCATCACTTCATGTAATTAATTCTCTTAGTAATCTTTCTGTGTCTAATTCTTCTCTTAGTAATCTTTCTGTGTCTAATTCTGTTAGTAATCTCTTGGACGTTATATTGCATGAGCTCTACAAGAACCCCTCTTTTATTCCATTTGGAGGGGGCTCAGGCTCTCTCCAGGAATGCATCTAGCAAAACTTGAGCTGGGCCTCTTTCTCCATCACTTCATCACCAAATTCAGGTCATGTGCTTCATTCTTATACTTCTTTCACAACAAGATAAATAAGACATCAATTTTATGAACGCTGTACATGTACATTGTGTTTTACAAGAATGTGCTAAAATTGTCTTATTATTTGCAGATGGGAGCCACTAGATGATGATAAGATCTCCTACTTTCCTGTTTCCCACTTGACTAAAGGCTTTCCGATCCATCTACATCCTCAAGAACAAATGGATGATTAATCACAATATAATAGGATTTGATTGATGCAGTATGGAGTATTAGTAATAGTAAATAAGTTTGAAAGAATGGATAATTAATCGCATTATAATAGGATTTGATTCATGTAGTGTGGAGTATTAAAAACAGTAAATAAGTATGAAGCTTAAAACAATAATTGCCCCACTGTGGACATATAAATTCAATGTCAAACGACATCAGCAAAAATGGAACCTTATCTCTCAGTTTGTACTGAGTATTTAATTTCCTTATTAAACCCAGCCTTCATTGTCCACCTTGAGGGTGACACATTCTGTAATTTGAATATTTAAATGTGTCACTCTTCCCTATATAAATTTTAGGTAAATTAGGTGACAATACCATCATCATATGATAAGGATTACCTTGGGTTGCTTGTGTTTGTGTCTAGGGTTGCTTTGTAGCTTCTATGTAGTTACATCACACTTCCACTTTATGCCCTTGTGACACAGGTCAGTCTACTCCATGTTCATTGAGAATACAATCAGTTTAGGTGTTTGACAGGATCGATTGAACTTGAGAAAATGCTGGCTTATATAATTACAAAAAAGGAGAGTTACATCTTCCAAGTATTCACTTAGTATATTGACCTGGTTTATTTTGTACAGAAATAGATTAATCAAACCCTACATTGTGATATTAAATATCTTATTTGTATTGATAAAATTAGAGATAAGGTGTCACCTGATAATGCATTAACACAGTTGTTTAATGACACCACTTTTGATTTTTGTTTGGTTGATTTTGCCCAAAATATGAGTAGAAATTGTTAAAACCATAGTTTCTGATTAGAAATAGGGGAAATTTTAGCTTTAAGTTGTTGAATTTGCACAATCCAAATGTTTAAGGGATTTTTTAGGACATTGAATCCATTTTTGTACTAAAAAATACAATGAAACATTGTGATCTCACCAAAAATCATATCATTAGATTTCGGTGAAACGGTTAAAAAATCACCTCATTAAAAAATAGTTAAGCTCATAGTAGACAAATTTATGAGGAGATAGAAAATAGTGGAGTTTAATTTTTCTTTTGTACAGCAGTTATCTCTCTATTGAGAGCTTCAGGTAAAGCCTTAGAGGATTTTTGAATGAAAAGTATGACCACTCTAAAATATGCTTTCTTTTGTTTGTTAAATTAAATTAAATTTTGTTGCAGTCTGGAGCCTTCTAGAAAAGTAGAGAAATAGAAATGATGATTTCTCTTTAAATCATTTTAAGTTTATTTCTTGATATAACCCTGTTTGTTGATAGATAGAGAACATTCATTTTACCTTGTTTGTTGATAGATAGAGAACATCCATTTTTGGGCAAATTTTGTTTTTCCAATATGTACAAATGTTTTAGTGAACTTTTGGATCGTTCAAAAACACTTTGTTCTGGTTAAATATCATGTATAAAGGAATATGCTCTTAAAATATGATGGGATATTCTTATGCAGATGGGATCTCACATGAAGAAGGCAATATTTGAAGAAAAGACGACCAATGCTTTGAATAGATGGCAACAAAATGCTAAGAAAAGAAATAAAATGATATAGGAAGTCAAAGCATTCTTCCCGTGGTTTCACACGCAAATCAACTATGTTTTCGGGATTTCAAAGCGGAGAAACAACTCCAATCCATGGATCTTCTCCATTGCATTTGCTCCGAATATACAAAATAGCAGGAGCCATGGAAACTGCATATGCCTCTGAGAGATATGACCACTCAGAATCCAGCGCATCAGATTCAGCAATTGATGCATCTTCTTCTTATCCTCCCTAGCATAATCAACTGGAAACAAATTTTGTTTCTGTTTGTGAGGATTTCCCATGAACCAGTGAGGCTCCTGTATCATTTTGCATACCATAAAAACCCTGTTTACATTGATTCTGCTGTCAGAGGGAAACATGTCATGCGAGACAGATGATTCTCGAGACTTGTACTGGTACTGCAGCTAGCTAGAAGGGTTGGTCCTCGAAGGCATGGAGTGCAGTGGATAATCCTTGTATATAAAATGACCCTATATATGATGACTATTTGTTCTGGCACTAATTGCTGCTTCAGACCTGGATTGCCACCCTTTGGAATTGTGGAAAAATCTCGTTGTATGATTTAGGTTATAGGGATTCTAGCATTTTTAAGGTTTATGTTTGTTTAACTTAATTATTTAGTGTCTCTGTTAAATATATGTTGTATTTTATTTTAAAGCCTGTTTGGCCATAATATGTGTTTTTTAAGTTTGATGGAATGTGTCAGTTCTGGTGCTATTGGACTTTGCTCTAGTCTTTAAAGTGATTAATTGCTATGGAAGTAATTTCTGCAAGGTCAAATTGTCTTTGGTTTTTCTTTGAATTGCTCATCTATCCGCCCTCTGGACTTTCTTGAAATGCCCTAACCAAATTGCGAATGTCAATTGACAGGCAAAACTTTATAGAGGATTTGAAACAGAGCATGTGAACTTCGAAATTTGATGTTTTGTTGGTCACTTAATTTCTGTGGTGCTTCACATTTTCTGATTGGTGCTTCTAAATTTTGCTAATTTTCACTGTTGAAATCTGCTGAAATTTTATCATCAGTTGTTTCACTTTTCATGAGTTATACTCAATTCCTCCTCTTATTTCTCTTTTCCTCTATATCTGTTAGGTTCCCATACTTTTCCTTGTCTCTCTTTGTGTCATTTTTGTTTTTTTCAATTATTTCTCTTTTATTTGAAGAGTATCCAATGCCTTCATATCTTTTTGATCGTTTTAAACCCAAAGCATTTCGTTGTGGTTGCTGCACTTTCTTGGCTCATGGTAGGATTTTGGGACCATTTTAATGTTTTACTAGGTCCACTAATAGTATTTTAGGAACGAAGCTCATTTGACCCGCATAGACATGCACTTTTGTGTTTTACTTAAAATGACAGGAATGCAAATTCCTCATCTTATGATCTAGTTGGACGGTTTATTTGGTCAAGGGGGCCAGGCAGTCTTCGTTTTGCTTGGCAAATGACAAAATGCAATTTCCTATTTTTGACCTAGGTGAATGATTCATTTGCTCAAGGTGGCCATGTGTTGTATAGATTTATAATTGTAAATGGGCGACTTAATTGTATATGATATTTTGATAAAGCTTATGTTCATCTCCATCTGGGTTAGACTGTGATGCAGTATATTTTGCCTTTTTCCCTGAATCTTTAAAATGTGGACTAGTTGTCAACTTTGACATGAATACAGTTGCCCAAATCTATCTCATGTACACAACATACTGTGCTGACTACGAAAAATGCAGAATTTATAGGATTTTGTTATACAAAATAAAAACACATGTATGCTTCGGGAATTTGATTTTCTGGTAAAATTCTGATTTGAAGGTAATTTTGTTCTCTCGTTCTCTAAGAATTGGGAGATTTGTAGATCATGCATTGTGCGTGAAAAACACAGAAATTCAATGATTGGGTAAAACTAAATTATGCAACTTGCACCACATTATGGGGAGCTAAGTCAAGGGTTCGATGAAACCTTCAGGTTTGGAATTTGGTGAACCTGAAAAAATTCGAAATTTAGTGGTAATGCTTGGTACTAGTGGTAATGCTTCTCACGACAAGCGTTTCGAAGCTTCTATATCTTAAATGGCTAAACAAGATAACTTCTATATCTTAAATGGCTAAGCAAGAATTGTTAGACCTGTGGATTTTAGTATATGAAACCATTTATACTTATGTTAGATCACTAATTGGCTCTCTTATGCAGCAATGTTCTTGGATCATATGCCCATTTCATATGGAATGTCTACTAACTGGTTCTAGTTAATGGGGCATTGATTTGAGTGTTTAATATATTTTTATTCTTTATCAAAGTATTTTTTGCTCTATTTTCTTTTTTCAATTTATGCCTTACGGCGTTTCCTTTGCAACATTTGGTGCAAATGCTAGTTTAAAACTTGAATAGACATTAAATTATGTTATTGGGAAGTCCATTGTTTTTCCGTGAAATTATTTTTTAAATCATTATCGGTTCAAAAGATGACATCCAAAAGTAGTGTATCTCTGAAAGATGACATCGTTCGAAAATTTTCTTTTTGAATGATATTTTTGTATGAAATTTCAAATGATGACATGGTTTTACATTGTTTTGTAGGTAAGAGGTGTATTTTTGTATGAAATTTCAAATAATGATATGGTTTTACATTGTTTTGTAGGTAAGAGGTGTATGCAGGAGAGGTTAGTAGTGGTACTTATGTAATGGTGTATTTGACCAAAGAAGTTTTTAGGGGAGAAGGGAAAGCAAAGTTTCTCTTGGCCATAATGGTAAAAGAAATTTAAGAAGGAAAGGAAAATAGGAATGAAATTTATGAAATTTATAATATTAGATATTTATGAGGAGATAGTATGAGGCTATATGCATATTAACATATTCTATTTAGGAATAATTTCTCATTAGATTGACTTAATTTAGTGATCATTTTTTCTTAATATTGATACATAGAGAGTCATTCTTCTAAATATAGAGAAATCAATAGGGGCTTGATAAGTGATAATATAAGTCCCTATGCCCTGTGACAAATGTTTGCATAAAAAGAATTGGTAAATGGATAATGTACATTACCTTTAGAGATCAAGTATAGTTTTCCATCAATAAGGATGTATGACCTATTGGATTGATTAATTTGTGAAATAAACCCTTTAAAGACATATACTTTGTCTTTTACAGTAATGAGAACGTAAATTAGTAAAAATTTGTGCCCAAACATGTAACAAATACATCAAAATGATGATTATAAATAAAAATTCTTTAGTGAATCTAAAAAGAAAGGAGTGAAAAACCATCCTCCACCCAAAAAAGGAAGGGGGAGTTGATATCCAATACTAGATATTTTAAATCTTGCAGCTACTACATCTTGAGAATATTAGTAGATTCTTACAAATTTATTGCACAAGATGTTTCAAAATCAAAACATTTCTAATATTTGAAAGAAATTGACCCACCAATAGACCCATGGGAGGCACCAAAATTCTCAACACTAAATTTCATGGTTTTCTTGTTTTGATATTTTCTACTTCTTGTTATAGGAGGGGAAAATATGGAATGTTTGTTAGCACATCAAAATAAGAATCATAAGAGGGGGGGGGTTGATCTTCTATTTATCCTCTATTCCAAATTCTTCTTGCTTCTTTTCGAGTGGAGGTATTTAGTCAATATCCTTAGGTGAATACTTTTCCTCAACAAATGAATTAATAATATTTGGAGACACTTGATTTTTTATTGATTGAACAACTTTGGCCTCATCACATACAACTTCTACTCTAGGCACTTCAAAACTTAATATCTATTACTAGAGGGAGAATGAAAATGAGATTTTGGCTTACTATTGTGCATCTTGTTAGTCAAATGCTTCTAATGTTCCCTTGTAACTCGTTGGAATTCTCCTTGTTCATCACTACTATTAGAAGATGGCATAATATTAAAAGGGAGTTGAGAATTTTTCTCGTGGAGATAATGTTTCACAATATTCCCATACTCATGAAATAAATTATATTTAAAGGGAATCTATTCATCATCCATGGCCCAATGATGGAACTAACCATCCAAGTTAAGTTAAATCGACTTAAGAAGTCCTTTTTAAGAATCCATTTTAGTGACAATTATGGCACAAGAAAAGTTATTTTCCTTGTTCATTTCATTAGAAACAAAGCATCCCAATTTATCAACTATAGAATTGAAAATACCTTCACCCCGTCAAAGAAAGGGGATTTATGGAAATCTCATCAACACTAGTCTGGAAGAAATTTCCATTATGGGATTAAAATGCAGAGCCCAATGAGTGAGATGAATTCTTCTAGTGCTAATGAAATAAGGTATGGATCTATAAATATCATCTCTATTCTCTCTGTTTTCAAAAGGAAATGTATAATAATCATTTCCTCAACATAAAATACCATTGGGGTCATGTTTTAACCAATTAACAGAGCTCTGTTATGAAATAGAATTAATGGCTAGGCCAAAGACCAATGAACTTATGAATCGACCCTCTTTCCTTCAATGTAATCACATTCTTCTTTGAAGAGGAGAAAACCCCAAATCAAGAGAGGGAATTATCTCTTCCTTTTTAACAAATCTACTTGGGAAACCCATTGAACAAGTAATAAACTCAAGCACTTAGTAGCTACGGAAACACCGCTAGGTCATATTTTGATAGCAAAAAAGACAGCAACGAGCTATGAATGCATGCAACATGAAAAGAACATACGAGCTATAACAAACCATTCTAGTTGAAAACCTAGAAAAATCCTGATTCAATAGAAAATAATCTATATCTATCATCACCACTACAGAAAGGGAACTTTTAAGACATTTTTTTAAGACAAAAGAAATCTTTTGTCTTAAAAAGTCACTTTTTATTTTAGTTATTTTACATTAAAATTTAATATCAATTGAATTATCTTAAATATAAAAATTTAGAGAAAAAGAGTTGAGACAAAAATATTTTAACACAAAACATTATATTTAAGACAAAAGGAGTTTGAGAAAAAAATATTTTAAAACAAAAATTTATATTTAAGACAAAATACAGTTTGAGACAAATATTTTAAGACAATTTATATTTAAGACAAAAACAATTTAAGACAAAAATATTTTAAGACAAAAATAGTTTGACACACAAATATTTTAAGACAAAAAGAGTTTGAGACAAAAATATTTTAAGAAAAAACATTATATTTAAGACAAAAAGAGTTTGAGACAAAAATATTTTAAGACAACTTTATATTTAAGACAAAATACAGTTTGAGACAAAAATATTTTAAGACAATTTATATTTAAGACAAAAACAATTTAAGACAAGAATATTTTAAGACAAAAATAGTTTGACACAAAAATATTTTAAGACAAAAATAGTTTGAGACAAAAATATTTTAAGGAAAAAATGTATATTTAAGACAAACAGTTAGAGACAGAAATATTTTAAGATAGAACTTTATATTTAATATAATGGCCACTTAAGACAATGGAAATTAAGACAAAACCCATTTGAAACAATTAACAATTAAGGAAGGGAAGAAGAAGATGGGGAGCGATGAACAGTCTGAAGCGCGGAGTAGGGATAGGGTTTGAAACACTAGGGTTTGCAGAAGCCGACAAGGCATGGCGGTAGAGGAGGAGGCAACCAGAAGGGCACTCTTTTGCAAGCAGAATCAAGCAATAAAGCCTTGAGAGCATGGTAGGGCGTAAACAAAACTATTATGAGCTTAAGGAAGCAATGGAAAGCAGGAAGGGGAGGGGAGAGATCCCCTCCTACAAAAATATAGCAGCAGGAGAAGCAAGCGGGAGTAGATCACAGAGTTATCCAATGGGGAGCAGCAGAGAGGCACCAGTTCTAGGAAACCAGTGGCAAACCAAGACAGGAGGCCGATGCTTACCAAGAGCACAGGAAAAACCAAGGTATGTTATTCCCAATAACAAACTTGAAGAATATAGATGCTATATGAGGGATCATGCTTTGATATGCAAGTTTGTAGGGTTTTGGCCAACTAAGAGGGATTTAGTAAAATGGATACAACAACAATGGAAACCAAAAGGGCACATAGATCTAAAGCTAGGAGCGAAAGGGTTTTTCATAGTAGTATTTGCAAATCTAGAAGATAAGGAAAAAACATTTGAGGAAGGACCATACTTCATGAATAATGCCGGCTTGTTCATGAGACACTCAGAAGAAAGATATAACCCAGAAAATGAGAAAATGCATTCATCTGGGTCAGATTATTCGGCCTACCGATGGAATTTTGGGACCCTGATATTCTTGAAGGAATTGGTAATTCAATCGGGACCTTTGTCAAAATGGTTGAGTCAAAAAAAGGGGGAAGTATACGTCCTACGTAAGGATATGCATCTACATGAATATAGAAGAACCGTTGCCAGAATATATAGAGCTAGAGTACCAGGACAAGATATGGCAGCAGCCATTGGATTATGAACACATACCTTTCAGGTGTAGAAGGTGTCACGAATACGGGCACCTTTTCAAGCAATGCCCGCTAAATAAAGAAGGGGAAATTTTAAAAAAGCAGGAAGAAGAACAAAGAAGGACAGAGAGCAAAGACTAGACAAATGGGTTTCCAAGAGGTTAGCAGAAGGAAGAAATCAGGGAAAGAAGGAATAAAGATACAAGAAAAAACAAATCCTATAATAATAGAAAGTCAAAACAAATTTCATGCCCTTAAGGAGAACGAATAAGAGGATGCAGGAAAAATGATCGAAGAAGATGAGAATGAAAGCGAACCAATGGAAGTTAGTAAAGAGACAAAAGATAGTGCCACAATACAGATCAGGGAGACTGAAGAAGGGATAGGGGTAAGCTTGGAGATAATAACAGAACAAACCTAGATGGAGATAGAGCTACAAAAGGATACTCGGACCGAAGAGGAAGGAATCATGAGGAAATTGTTACAGGAATGGAAAAATCTTGATGAAAGATTTATACCGAAATCTCATAAACAACTATATAAAGATACATTCCAAAAGTATAAAGAAAAAAAATGCAGAACATTGGAGGATCTAATAGGACAAATAGGGATATATGAAAATAATAACATGGGAATGGAAGGCATTGGCAAAGGAGGTAGAAAGTGAGGCAGACGAACAATGAATGAGACTATAGAGCTGTACGTGAAATTCTGGTTAACTCAAGCAAGGTGATACCTCTATCGGAGCTATTCCAACAACCATCCAAGAAGTTATAAATGACCGTTACAGGTTGGAATATTAGGGGTCTTAATAGCAAAGGAAAGGAGAGGTATTTAAAAGAGAGATTGAGGAAAGACAAACCTGGGATCATGATAATCCAAGAGATGAAGATTAATATGCAACAAATGGAAGGAATAATCAAAAAACTAAAAATACAATATGAAGTAATGGGACAAGATGCAAATGGCACAACAGGGGGTTTAGCAATAATGTGGAACCCTGAGGAGATAATATTTGAAAACTGGATAAGTCTACCTAGAATCCTCATTGGTCTGTGTAGAGTAATAGGGTCAACAGAGAGAATTCTCATAACAGGAGTCTACGGACCGCACATACTAGGAGAATGGGAAAGGTT